>JAQIXD010001768.1:0-13162 GCA_034699985.1 Minunthozetes semirufus | reverse complement strand
CCACTGGTCTGGACGCTGGACAGAAACCTCCAAACCTGGATTGTCCAGCCGAAAGCTGGACGGTTGGTCAGCCTAGTTCATCACCATTTAATAATTTTAAGAATGCAAAAAGCTCATACATTCATTAGTAAGTTTTTTTAGTGAATTTCCTTGCTGAAATTTTATCATCTTTTTCTAATATTAAAGTTAGTAACTGAAAAAATGCTCCACGTATAATTTAATGAATTTAATCTTGTGCAAATAATTCATTTAAAACTCAATAATTTATTAATAAATAGAAATAAATTAATTATGATCAAAGTTATTTTAAATGACATTGATCATTGCTTCTTTTGATGACTTGGACGACCCTCTTGACCTCGAGCCAGAGTCACATACATAAAACCGAAGCTGAAACCTGAACTCAGAGCTCATCCAGAAAAATATTACCGAATTCATAGGGTTTGTGATCCGGAACGTCTCATAGAATATGAACCAGAGTGTTGAGTTACACGGAATTGTTTCCTGGTACCTTCCAGTAATAACGATGTAAGCAATGTTCTTCATTATAAAAATGAACAAGATCGTAATCAATCGTTTGGTAACCTCGCACCTCTGCAAACAGGCTGTCATGCGAATGCCTCGAACAGAATTCTGGTAAACTTCAAAAAGGTGAAAGATAATTTTACTGGAGAAGAAGGTGACAGTAAATGTTGGAATGAGAAACTCGGCCAACAGGGTTATCCACTGACGCAAGGACTTGAATAAATGAAAATGACTTAGATCATGAAAATACTTTCCGTCGTCTTCACAAAAGATTGTTTTGTTCTTGTAATCGAAGTAATCGATTTCACTCGTTATGAGGTACGGTAGGGACAGCACAACACTCGACGTCCAGATAATTATTATTATTACTTTTGTCTTGATTTTGTCGAATGGATTTTTGAATACCCGGGTTAAGGCATAGAACCTATAATTCACCAAAAATTTTACATGATTAATTTGTTTCAAGATATTAATTGTTTACCTGTCCCACGAAATCACAATCATGGTATAAGCCTCCACATATAGTGTGAGATTTTCCAGGAACATTCTTATTGACTGAATCACGTGACTTAATTTGTGGTTATTATCGTGAGTGAAGACAATCAATAAAAATCGGGGCAAACACGAGGTGAAGGTTAGAATAGTATCGGAGACCGCGATGTTAGCCATGAAGATCTTTGGCCTATTAATAAGGCTCGAGTTTTTCATCCTCGATACAATGTGAATGCAAATCAAGTTTGAAAATGCCCCGATTATTTGCAAGCATATAATTGTGAACATTATACCAGTTGTCCAGTTTTCTAATTCGAGTCTAAGTATCATGATGAAATTATTAAATTTAACAAGGTGTATTTGAAATTGATATAAAAGTAACTTACAAATGACCATCGGTACAATGGCAACCAGAAGTAATATTGGTAATATTAGTAATATTATTAAAATTGTGATCAGGATTGATTGTCGCTGAAAACATTTGAGCAAATTAATTTATTTTGATCGAATTATCAAGAACAAACAAACAAACAAAACTATAACTAATTGTTTTTGTTCTTAAAGTCTACAAATGGGTAAAGATATAAAACCTGACTCTTTTTATACAAGATCATTGTCGGGTCAGCTCAAAGTCAAGTGATATTTTAGGGAGTTTTAGATAACCCATGAAATAGATAACCTTGCATCGATTGCACCATTTTTTGGTTAGAAATTCCGCTCTTCTTGAGTGAAAAACACTCGAAGTTAATCCGAGTACTTACTATCACGGAATTGGAATAGCCTTGTTGCTATTATCAGATACTTGGCCGAGAATTAAGTATTTCACTTAAATAAACATGCAAAGATCCTTAATTAAAAGGGTTATATAAGAAGATAGAAACAATTTTGATAACTTAAACATGACTTGATCACGTACTCATTATGTTAATAAAATTATTGAAATAGTTGCATGTTAACTAATCAAAATACAAAAAAACGGAGACCTACTCAACCAAGAATATAATAATGTGAAAAAGGTAAGCTAAATAATATATTCTTGTATGTCATTACAGTTTGTAAAATTGTTCCTTGAAAGTCAATTTTAATTTAATTTATCTTGATATTTTTCCCGAATATTTTATTTTAAATAAGGAATTAATAAAATTCTGTAATTTTTAAAAATTCTAGCAATTTCAATTTTAAATATGCTTGATATATTGAAAATTCGTGAAAACTGTATTCACTTGTTTTTAGATAACTGTAATCTAAAAACAAGTTTTAGTGAAAAGTTATCAAAAATTTAAAAATAATTTATTGGACATGTTTTTCTTAATTTTTATTTTAGCTAGTTAACCAATTTTATTTATAAGCTGCTATTTACTAATTTTACTATTTCACCACAAGCATCTTAAATTAAATTATCTAGCTCAAATTATCAACAGAATAAAATACAATTTATTTTTTGAATCGAAAAATGCCAAAAATCTCACCTTGATATTTATCGAAAATAAAAAGTACAATTTTGTGCCAATTCTTTAAAGATTCATTGTATAAATCAAAATCAAAATAAACAAGGTAATGTGACTAGTTATTATGCTTGATAATTCACAAATGAAATTCTAAATTACAAAAACTGTAAATTTTGCAAAAATTATTTTTAAAATAATACTAAGAAATGATCATAACAAGTTTGGTCTGCACCTATAATTATTTTTAGTAATTTATTACTAATTAATACTAAAAACCGATGTCCTCGATGAAAGTGTCCTGGTTCTGGACCGCCTCCGCTCCATATACTCCCCCAATTGGAGCCTAAACTCAGTGCTCAACCAAAAGAAAATAATCGAGTTAAAAGAATTTGATATCCGGAACACCACATAGAAAAAGTAGATGGCTGTTGACATATCACAGGAGCTAGTTTGTTTCTTTGTCAAATCAAAATCGAAGCCAATAAGCGAGAGATAATAGGATAGATTTTTGACGATAAAAATGAGTAAAACAGTTATCAGTCGTTTAGTTATTTCGCATTTCTTGAGATTACTGTTCACTTGAATGCCTCGCAAGGAATCCCTGTATTCCTCGAACAGTTTGTAAATGATTCTGAACGAGAACCACGTGACCATCAGAGTGGGCAGAATGAACTCGATAAGAAAGGCGGTTAGTCGGGTGATCGCAATCCAGGTCTGATTAGAGCTCAGTTCTGTCAGATAAGTGCCGTCATTAATGCAATACAGTGTAGACGTTGTGAAGTCATAGTAGTCTACGCCACTGGTTATGATGGACGGTAGCGACAGGACAGTGCTGAGCGCCCAGATTGTTATCAGCATAGTTTTTGTTGAATATTTGTCGAATGGGTTGTCAAACACCTTGGTGATTGCGTAATACCGGTCGCAGGCAATCAGGGTGAATGTGAATGAGGTGGCGTACAGTGTGGTGTTATCGAGGTATTGCCGAAATGATTGGTAAATGTGTGCGATCAGAATATTGTCTTGGTAAATATATTTCATGATTATTAAACGAGGAACTATTGAGTTTATTGTCAGCAATGTGTCGGAAACGGCAATATTAGCCATCAATATTTTCGGGCGATTTGTGTACTTGGTGCTTTTGACCATGCACACAATTGTAACGCACAGAATATTTGATATGAACCCGGTTATCTGAGCCGCCAGGATAACATAGACAGCAGCCATTTTCTCGGGGCTCAGATAGAGTTCCCCATAGGATGTTAAATTGGATGCGCTTCCATTCATGGTTAATTATGCTAATGATCAAGCTCATTTAAATATAACTTGATACTTTGTGGAACTTTTTAAAATTTGAAACTTGGTAAACAAAGATTCTAAAATTACAATACGTATTAAATTACTTATTATTTTTTATACCCAATCATTTTCCTTCTATTATTAGCTTGATACATTTCACTAATAATTATTTATGTTGATTAATTGGCAAGATGATATTTTATTGATCAATTTTCTTGAAAATAATTTCAAAACTTCAGCGAAACAATTGTCTGGAAAACAATACAGTTGTCAACAGTAAAGTGACCAGATCATTTTTACAAACTGTAAAATGGATCAAATTTATTTATCTAGGAAACTTTTGTGTTCGATATATAATTATGGTTATCAGACGTTTTACGTTTTGAAATTTTATTTTTTGAAATTCACTTGATAATGATCAATAACGTTGAATTGTAGCTCAAAAATATTCAAGATCACTTGAAGAATAATGAGGAAAAGATGTGGCAACACTTTTCTTGATAATAACAACCTTTGATATTAAGGTAAATGAAAAATAAATAGCAATTATCGGCAAAAATGTCTTTTCATTACTTAATCCTTAAGTGTTTTGATAAGAATTTAATGAACTTTAAGTTGATTTCAAAGAAATTATTAATAACTCATTCTTTTCACAGAAAAACACTAATTATTATAAAACAAAAAGTATCTCAACTCAAAAACTTGTGAAAGTTCTGGCGAATTAATCACGGATTATAACCCAGTGAACAAGTTATGTTTAGTTGTCATGGTTAGTTTATTTGTTTAACTTTAGGAGTGTTGTCGAGAACCAATTGAACCCCTTTTGGTCTAATTCCTGTGTTTACTGCAAATTAGTGAATAAACAACTTAATCATTATTAAGATCAATCACCATGGTAGTTTCTCTCTAGGAGTCAATTTTTATTTATAATTGTTATGGCTTTTATTTAATTAAAATTAGGTTAAAGATTAGTTAAAAATAAGTTGTAATTTTTGTCCAAGTTAATTCTTATGGTTAAAAACTGTAAATTTTTAAATTTTAATTTATAAAGTATTACCAAGAAAGATTTAAAAAAATTTTGGATGGTGTTTTGAAGGAGATTTTTTTAATGGAAAAATCATTTTTCAATTTTAAATTTATTCACCATGCTAAAATTTGCAATCGTGGAAACACCCAGAATAAGTCATCAATGAACCAGATTAGTTGAAATCAATTTCCAAGATGTAAAATTTTACTTAGAATAGTTTTATTATCATCTTGTTAAATAAATAGGCTCTTTATTAAAGCGTTATAAAAGTTAACTAGATAATAAATCATTTAAGAGGCAATAAAACAGTGGAATTGCCGCACTGCTTATCATCAGCTCTGGTACAGTCAATTGGCTTCAAAGTGATCCTGTCCAAACAGATGTAAATGTGCTGGAGAAGGGGTGTCGGCTTTTTGGACAGACACTCCAACTCAACCTTCTTATTGCCGAGTCGTGGCTCAACCGACGCGTGAATCGCAGACAAGTTATAGGACTTTGTATTTGAGGGTAAAATACCGGAAGAGTTAAGCCATGACTGCAGAGGAAAAGAGTCGAAGAGTTGGAGACTTGTGTTGAAGTAATTGAGATGTCCTTTAAGTCGGTCGCTATTCATAGCACAGGTCCCGTGTTTTGTCCACTCGTGCTTCCAGAAGGCCTCATGAGTTCCACTCGCCTGAAGAATAAAATAAAATAAATGTTACTTGATTATTTTATTATATTTTTTGAAGAAACAAGCTAGTTTTCGAAAATATGGTTATATTTATAAACTGTAATTTAGTTCAAAAGATTTAATATAAGTTATGTCAAAACTATAATAATTATAACTGGATTACCGGTTCTTCACGCTTTTTCAACAAATTTTATATTTTATCTTGACAATTTTATTAACTTTTATGAATCATTTAACTAATTAATATAAATTAGATTATAAAAATAAATGAAATGAAACTTGAGCGATTTAAAATGATTTAAATTTTAAAAGTTTTATAAACTGTAATATGTTTCTAATTTCTTATTAAAATATTTCTTGATTTAACATTAAATTTTTGGTTGTTATTATCTTTTGAGATATTCTTGCTTATTTATTTTAACAGGGATAAAATTCAACTAATTCTGCATAATCACTGAGCAGATTAATTTCAAATTGATTGTTTTATCATCTGATTCATTTTATAAAGTTATTTTTTTAAAAGATTAAAAACTGTAATCAAGCCTAAATTAATTTTTATAAATAAGTAAAAATTATGTTTCAAATAGCTTGGTCTTTATCATTTCCTATTTCATTTTTAATTTTTAGCTTGGATAATTTTGAAAACTATAATTAAATCTGACCATGTTTCAAATAGTAATTTTAAAATTTATTTTAACTTTTTTTGGGCAGTCGATCACTGTTTCATATATTTTAGCAAGGCAATTTCTAAATAATTTTCAATTTGTTCTTGACAATTTATTCCTCACCTTTAGGGATGGCCACTTCAGGGTCAACTGTTGCTCCAAAGATTTGATCTTGGTCACATTGAAATTTTCCTCAAAGCAGCAGTACTGGGGCCAAGAGTTGTTGGTGTGTTGAGGCCACGCGCCGTGAACTGTCCACCCGTTCCTATTTCGGTCACCGCAGGCAGTGTTGTTGCAAAAACTGGGCGCCCACTGGACCGCAAGTAATACATAACCAAAGTTCTGGTCCTTTTGACAGCTCTTTGTGTTATAGTCTTCGACCGAATTCTTGTCCGAATCGACACTAAAACTGTAAACAACTGTAAATACAGCGAAAGCTATGACCAGAGCTCTGGAATACATGATTCAAATATAAGGCTGAGCCGGACATAAGTGAGAATTTGAAGACAGGTCTTTTTTATACAAGTGAAAGAACAGTTTAATTTTGATTAATAGTAAATAAATTAGACTAAACTTATCGTGCAATCAATAAAACGGTGGATAAAAGTACTCTAAAACTGATTTTATTAATAAATTTATTGACTTTTAATCCTTGAAATTATCGTTTGATTACCTGTTTATTAGAGTTTGTTTCAAAAGTTGCACGATTTTCTTGTTGACAAACCAGATTCTGTGCCTAAAATGAGCTTGTCAACTGATAATCACGTTTGATTTACAAGATCTAAAGTAAGATAGCTGAAAATCAGAGGAATTCCCACTGAACTTGATTATTCTTGATTATCTAATTGCTCAACTAAATGAAATAATAATTATCATGCATCAACAACATCTACCAGCTTAATTCTTATGTAATCAACAGGAAAGTTCCAATTTGAACAAGATTAATATTTGATAAGCGCACAGAATAAGGGCCAGACTTTCACTCTTTGTTCAAATGTTAGACACATTTAATAAATAATTAAAAGTCTTTACTTAAACAACAAAAATATGTCTGACTTTCGACGCACTCATCCATTAGTTAATTGCAGTCTATTTCTAACAAAACAAACAGAGATGCGCACCACTTAACCCCACAATAGATTTCTCCAGGAATATCCAGGGAATTCAGCCAGGCTTTATTCGTTGTTATTACCTGCTCTTTCTATTTGTTTTATCTTGTGCTCTTGCTAATTTTATAAATTGAGTCCAATCACTTTAGAGACATAATATACCTTGCTCATCTCTGATGGTGTATAATAACATCATTGAATAATTTAATTATAAACAGAATATCATAATATTTGAAGTGCTCTCCAGAAAAGAGATGCCTTTCCGTCAAAGTGTACTCAATAGTCAATCAGTCATAAACTGGGAGTACTTTCATAGACTGGATGTGAGAGAAATTGAGTCTAATATTCAGTATTTAATCAAATTGAGAGACAAAATATTGACGAAGAGATGCTCGCTATTGAACTGGAAATCTTGGTTATCAGGATAGTCTTCGTTTTGATCTCATTTGTTGGTATGTAATTTGAATTAATCTTGTTTCAAAAACTGTAAATTGGGATAAATTGATTTTTGGGGTTAATCCAAGCTAACAAAAAATGGTCTGGTTTGTATAGCATCGCCATATTTTTGTTTTGTTTTTGAAAAATTAACTTGGTGCTTTAAATAAACTATTCACTCCGTCTTAACTGAACTAGCATAATTTTAAATGCAAAATTTATTTACCATCAACATTAAGCGTTTTAAACTTGCAAACTTCCAGACTGTAAAAAAATGTAAATAATTTTCAAAAGTTATTCTTTAAATTAACAAGAAGTTATTGGGCTAAAATATAGAGGTCATTTTAATTTCAACCTGATTTAACTAGATGTTATCTGGTTAAATTATTCATTACCTGACTATACTAGTTGTTCATCACTTATACAACTCTTTTTCTGTGCATAACTTTTACTTATTTTTTTTATAAAAAGTCATATTTTATACACAATTTTGTGTTATTTTTAACATCACTTTTCAACATCAAATCAATTGACACTCAGACCAAACATTGCATGTTCTGTTTGGTCTCAAAATAATTCAAAAATAGCTGATGGAAAGTAAAAACATCTAGTTAACAAAAAAAACATCTTATTATAAAAACTGTAAATTCTACAAAATTCAAAATCTAAATTTATCAAGTTTGTGAAATAGTTAATAAGGCTTTAAAATGTCCTTTCATTTTATTGAATTACCATGCTTAATTTATTTTAAATTTCAATCTAGGTTGCGTATGGCACGTTTGCGACATAAGCAACATCTATTTTTCATACAAGACAAATGTGAATGTTCAATTTGAGAGAGAGGTCAGAGTGGAACTGCCAGCCGTCACTATTTGCACGAATGCCAGTTACACAATAGATCCCGAGTATATGAGCCAAAAGTTTCAGCAAGATTATTCCAATGTATCAGAATGGGAAGTAAGTGAAAAATACGAGAGCCTACCCCTCGGGGAACGGCTACTGAACGCCACAATCAAAGCAAAGGAGTTCTTCAAGTTATGCGAAGTAATGAAACCGATTTCATTGGAAAACAAATTCACCGAAGACTACATCGGATGCGAAAACATCAGTAAAATCCAGGAATCAATTGATTTTCATCGGAAGTGCTTCACCCTATTCTCCCAACTGGATGACCACGATTATGATAAGTTCCGGATTGACCACGACATCATTTTCCGAGATAACGGCTTTCCCCTGTTCAACATTCACTTGAATAACAAGCAAGTTTAAAATTTTTGAATAAAAACTGTAATTTAAAACAAACTTATTATCCAATTGTATGAAAAAACATTTTTCACCAAGCCCAATTAATTAGCTTGATAAAAGTTATCATGTTCAATTAAAAATAGGTATCTGAAGGATGTGGTTGTGTTCATCCATCCCAAACACCAGCCATTCCTGGGTATGATTGGTGGCCAAACAAACGGAATTCACATCAATAACACGAAACACATTAGTTATACACTGACTTACGTGAGGACCACAACCCGTCTACTGCCCGCTCCCTATGAGACCAATTGCCTGAACTACTCCTCCATTGGCTATCGCTCTCAATCCCATTGTATTATCAAATGTAAGACCAATTACTTCAGAGACAACTTCAATGGCTGGCATCAGGACATTCCCTTCAGTCCTGAGTACAACGGGAACATCGGGTTCGCCCACTGGTCGTTGAGGTCCAACAAGACCCTGGACAGAGTCATGGCTGACCACTGCCAAGGGGTTTGTGGCAAAAAGGAGGACTGTTTTAACGAGTACTTCAGCACAAGCATTATCGGTCAGTGGGACCGGGAGGTGGGCGTCAATGACCACATCCATGGGTTGTTCGTCCATTTGCCGACCGGTCTGAACACCCGATACATACATTCCCCGCGACTTCATCTGATTGAATACATCTGCTATACGGCCAGCGTTTTCAGCCTTTGGTTCGGCATTTCTATGACAACCCTCTCGAAGGTGTTAATCGTTTTCTACAATAATTACCGAAATAGCAAAAGGAAGGAATTGCAAGATCAGAATGATAAGGCCGAGGGCTGGACTGAGCTTGCTAAAGTTTAAAAATCGCTTATTCCTTCGAGCCAAACAAAAAGCAAAGTATTATCTATTTAATTTTAAAAATGTTTCGAAATAAAATTACAGTTTGCAATATTGCTAATTATGATCTGCTACTTATAAATGTACATGGTAATTTATACTTGAATGTTTCCAAACAATAATTAAAAAGTTTTAAAATATTAAAATAGATTCAAAAAAATACTTTGATTTTGTCAATTGCCAAGATAAAATATGATAAAATTCTAATTTGTTAGATTTATTTTCATAAATTTTGTTACAGTTTCTGTTTTATCATTTTCACTTTATACTGCTTTTAGAAAAAATCAAATTCAACCTTGATAATTTATACTTAAATGTTTCCTAGTCATAGATATAAAAATTGTAAAAATCCTAACATTTATTACTAAAATCAATTGAAATAACCAAGACGAGATGTGGTAAAATTTTAATTAATTTGATAAATTTTCATAAATTTTGTTATAGTTTTTGTTTTATTTAATTGAATTGTCCTGTTAAATTTTTTATTCAAATTTTTATAGGAAAAATAAATGTCAAGCAACACATTGTCCATCTTTTACAATAATTTAATTATTTTGAAACAATAAATTAAACTAGCTTCTTTCATACATTAATTGTCAATTTGTTGCGAAATAAAACAATAAAACATATAAACATTAAAATTACTACTAATTGTCTTTTCCAATGGTAATTAACCAATAAATACCAAGGTTACTAAATTATAAAAATGTTTATCACAAAGAATCAATTCTCCAGAATTTCAGTCCAATATTTTTCATTTTAAGACAAATCTGGGGTATTCTTGGTATTTGTTAAACAAGAAATATTAATAATTGATTTGATAGACCACTGCTGTGCGGAAAAGTGGAAATTGATTAAAACTCCATTATAGCTCAATTGATTTAAGCAAGGTGATGTAACATCGCCCACACAAATTCATTCACTTACATGTGATTGCATGCAATTGACAGATAAGAAGTTATTAAGATCAATAAGTTTGGTATTTATCGTTGAACTTCATAAATGTTTTATTATTAATAAAATGGACGCCAAATGGGAATAAGTTTGATAATACCTTACACAATCTTTCATAAAGTGATCTTGATAAAAAAAAGTGACAATTAATTAAATAAATAAAACCATGGGTACAAAGAGGGGTCACTCTAGTAAAATAATATTTGATATTAATTTATTAAAATTCATTAAACAAGATCAATTGAATTTTTAAATTAGAAATAAAAATATTCTTCGATAACCATTTGATTCTTATTGATAATGATATACCACTTCCATCATTGAGAGCCTCCCCAATACATAACGTCCCCAAAGAGTGGCCAACTCTTGAAATCAGGCGAATTGCGGTACTCTTTGATTGGTTTAAGGCTTTCAAATCGCGTCAAATATTTTCCAAGAGTTGGAAACTTCGCAATTGTTTCGGGAGTGAAGAGTCTAATCCAGTCCAGTATCTCATAGGCGAGTATATCGACAAAACTCATCTTTGAAGTAACCCATTCCTGGTCACCCAATAACTTGGCGAAAGCCTCCAATTGAGGGATTATCTTGTCCTTGATATAAGCCGGTGCCTTTTCCTTATTCTCAGGAATTAAATGACCCCAAAAGAAGTTTGTTCTCATGTCTATGAGCTGTTGCTCAACCATTTCCTGTATGACCAGCTCTGGATCAGTTGTGGCGATCAGACCGTGTTTTCGCCCCAAATAGTGCATAATTGCTGAGCTTTGGCTCAATTTGAGGTCGCCTTCGATATAATAGGGAAGGTTAGGGAAGTCCAGTCCTAAACTTCTTTTATCTGGAAGCCATGGCTTCTGAATACTCTCGATTTCAGCAAGAGTTGTACCAGGGCCAAACGGGTATCGTTTGTCAACAAATTTTACTCCGGCTATTCTGAGCAAATACCTGATAGGTTGGCCAACGCTACGAACGTCCCAATAGCCGAGGATTGGAACTGAAGACATGTCCTCAAAGTTGGGTTACTTTTAATCAAATCGATATCAAATGCTCTCAAAAACCAAATGGGATTTGAATTTATTTAATTAAACATAAGTTTATAATTAATTAATGATATCAAATAACTTGATTGAATTGATTAGCATCAGGGTAATTTTATTAGACATAAATTACCTTGGAGTAAAGAAACAGAATAATTCTTAGTCTTTAAAGAACTAGTAGAAAGTGAAAACTAAAGACATAATAATTTATGTAATATTTTTAATTTGGTGAATTTTACCAAGACTAATTTAAGAACTATATTATGCAGATAGAATTGAACATCATTATGATCTAGCAAGTTGTCAAATAATTTTGATCGTTCAAACAACTGATAAAACAGTTGACAAATAAATGTTTAATCACTAAAATTGTGTTATATTTTGACCAAAAAAGTAATTACTTTTATTGAATCCCAAAAGATTTGCCTATTTTTCTAATTTACCTGAAGTTCAATGATTACACAAATAGGCCATTCAAAGGGGATTTAATCTTGTTTAAGCACGCAATTTATATAAGGATAGAAATTCTATTAAAAAATTAACAAGTTTAAAGAGAATTCAAGGTAAATAACCTAGAAAAATTTATTGTGACCCATGAAGAAATAAACGGTCTCATTTAAATGGTCCAATTAATAACTTGCTTAAACTTGGTATACCTTTAAAATTTTAAAAGTTTACGTTTACAGTTTTCTAAGCTTGCAATTAATTTTCCATTTATTTAAAGTTAGCATGCTAAACTAAATTACTTTTATCCGGAAGCCATGGCTTCATAATGCTCTCGATTTCAGCAATAGTTTTACCAGGGTACCAGCCATATGGGTATCGTTTGTCTATAAATTTCACCCCGGCAATTTTGAGCAAATACCTGATCGGTTGAGCAACGCTACGAATATCCCAGGACTGAAACTGAAGACATGTCCTTAAAAATCGGGTTATTTTTAATCAAATCGATTTCAAATGCTCTCAAAAACCAAATTGTGATTAAGTTAAACAGGTTTAGAGTAGTGAATGTTTTATGTTGACAAGGTAATTTATTTAATTTTTACAATTAGGCAAGCTCTCTGTTTAAAAAATAGATTTTAAAATTAATCCAACCAAATAAAAATTAAAAAATAAGTAAACTTGGACTAATAATGATCTACGAAAATAATTACATATACAATGGCTGACATAATAGGGTAGGTCGACGTTTGATAATTTTTAACCTAGATAGAATTTATATTTTCTAACCAAACTTGGCAAGTTCATTGGTGAGTAAATGTGAATGATCACCATATATTAAATTATCAAGATCAATTTATAAATATAAAGTTATTCAGCTTTGAAAATAAATCAATCATAACTAAAAAATGAGCAAGGTTTATCAGAATTTTTCAT
>JAQIXD010001767.1:0-13166 GCA_034699985.1 Minunthozetes semirufus | reverse complement strand
AGTTCTGATGCCTTCGGATATTTACAACACGAGAGCTCAAGAGTTATCTCATAGCAGTTGCTGTGAATGTAATTGAATTCTTGCATTCCTCCTGAGTTATAAATATTTGATTACAAGTATCTCTAATTTATGGATAATTATATCTATTTTTATAGAATTACGCCACAAGTGAGAACTCTTTTTCAACAAATGAGTGAAATCGGATTAGTTTTCGAAGTGAATCCTATCATTGTGTTCGACCCAACAGAGAGAGCCCTTCTCCAGGAAATGCATCGATGCTTTTCATTGATACTATCGTACTCGAGGTCTTACATTTGTGGACCACTAAGGTATGTCCATATGAGAGACAATCATTGAATTTATATATTTTATAATTACATTAAAAATGAATTACTTTAGACCAACAGTTCTAAGAATGGCACAAATTATTGATAACCTTCCGCCAGAATTCGTTGGAATTCTTGTGAGTCCGTCATCCGGTTCTCAAAGTCCTGAATCTGATCCCGGATTTCATAAAAATTAACTATCTTTTGAAGTATCCGAAAATCTGTTCCAAAGAGTATTAATAAATAGTTTTATATTTAATTAAAACAATATTTAGTTTTTATTATTTATAATAAGTGTCTGAACGGCGACACCGATTCGCAGTTCAATTGCATTCAGTTCTTGTTTTATGCTTTCCTTTGCTTTCTTCGCGACAGTCAGTGGCGAAGAGTCCGTCATTTTATTGGAATACAATTCCATCTCTTGTTTCATACTATCGATCAGTTGAGACACTTCTGCCAATTGGGAACTCTTGTTAACGACACCCGAACTGACCGACGAGTAGTTGTCTCTCAGTTTCAAGACTTGAGACCGAATTGAAATCCATTCTTCGATAATGTGTTCCAATTGTTGTCTCAAATACTTTTCTCTTGAATTGATTTTCTCGTCATTTAATCGCAAATCGTTTAAAAGGGTTTCAATCGAACCAAACGTCTGTTCGCAGAGGGATCTCATCTTCGAGTGATTCACCGAAACTGAGTTGTAATGAGTCCTCCACTCGTTCTCCAGGTTTTTGTTGTGAACTCTGACCTTAAGCTGAGGTAAAACCCTTTCGACTTCTATTTTCCATTCATTTGAATCGATATCTGATTTCATAATAGAGTTGTTTTCGTTTCTATCGTCAAACAATTCCTCTTCGATTATCTCCTGTTTGTTCGCAATCAGGTTATAGTCGTAGTCTTCCTCTTCAAGAACCGTTGCGTTTATCTCATCCGAAGTGAGCTCTTCTGCGATATTCTCATCGTTGAAATCATCGGATCCTTTGATGACAATTCCATTCCTATTGTTATCTTCAGTTTTATTCCTCTGGTTTTCGATGACTTTGTCGACCAAATCGTTCAATAGATTAATGATTTCAGAACCGAATCCAAGTCTCAGTTTATTCGGATTATTCTTATCTTTGATATCAACGAAATCTTTGGCCGAATCGAGTATAGCATTGATAGTAATGTTCGGGTCATCGAAGTCTTCGACATTGATTCTGATGTTTGGATTCAGTTTCGACAACAGAAATGAAGACAAAGCGCTGAACGAATAGAACTGTTGCGCAGAATTCGTTTGCCTGCAGAAGAAGTATCGACTAATTGGCGGACAATTGTATTGTCTGACAAACTCTTTGCTGTAATCGATGGACAATAGCTTATCGTTCAAGTCGTGCATCGACTGGAAAGTGGCCGAAAACTGATAGCCAGGACTTTGAGTGTCGTCTTCCGCCTCTTTTTCCGTCATTTTTCGTGTCTTTGATTTGTTTTGAAAACCAAAAGATGTGTTGTTATGGAAATACCTTCCGATCAATACAACCATCCATTTCTCAATACTCGAGTAAACTTTGAGTGAAAAATATTTGAAGAAAAACACAAATAAATCAAAAATTAATTGAATTTTAATTAAAATATATATTTAATTGAGTTTTAATACAAAATAAAGTAAATTAAACTAATTTTGAAAGTTTAAAACCAAGATCATTGTTCTAAGGTGTATGTGGAGCGCCATCTGGTGGTGTCTGAGCTCAGGCTAGTGAAGGGTTTGATGGCTTATCAACTAATATGGCGTCGAATGACCTTTTAGTGAAGACAAACAACTAATGATTTTACCATAAATTGAATCAAATTATATATAAATTTAATTAAAATCATTTGTTTTTATTTGATTTGAAATTTGACTGCAGTTAGGATTGAAATTAAGCCTATATTTGATCCCAATTATTGTGTTTTATCTGTTTTTTTGAAGAAATTATTTCTCAAACCTATTGTGACGTCAAATAACGAGATAACGAATTACAAGAAATTCAATTTTCTTTGATTCAAACCACAGGTGTGTCTCAACTGATGCCTCGATATGATGACAGTCCGTCCGGACACAGATCCGGCGGTCATTCACCACTAGACAGACGGTCTGACGGCCGGCGACCTATAAAAAGCCCTGTTATTAGTGACGGCCGCCGTCGACAACAACGTGACAGCCCTCTGACCTCGTCTTCAATGCGAGGAATGAGTTCTCGCGGCGGTGGCGGCGATCCGTACGACGACTACAGACAGCACTCGTCGCACCACCGGAGGAGTGAATCCAACAGTTCTTCGATGCCCTACAAAATACTGTGCGTTTCAAACATAAGCAATAAGTTCAGCGACAATGCGGTCAGGGATGCGCTGACCCGTGAGTTCCACCGATTCGGTGAACCCAATGTTAAACTGGTTTACGACGACAACACACTCCTGGCGTACCTCTACTTCAGGAACTACGACGACGCCAGGGATGCCCGACACGCAAAGTCACGTCTTGTGCTCTTCGATAAGACCATTATTATTGACCCGATCTATGACCGGACCATTCAAATGCCCGCCAGAAGGCGTTCCATTTCGCCGGACTATCAGAGGAGTTCAATGAGAGGCCCGCCATCGCCTCCAATGCCAAGAGGAAGACCACCACCACCTCCGCCGATGAGGAACAACATGAGTGACATGAAGTATAATATGCCGGTAATGACTGCCATTCGATTGGATTTAATTGTTTATTAATGTAACGAATCCACAGTTAATCCCTCTCTCAAGTGGTGGTCTTTTTTCATGAGTTAATTATTTGATCAAAAAATCCAGTATTAAGTGATATATGACTCGACCGTAAAGGGAGTAACGGTTGAGTTAGTCTGTGCTTTAAAAACCACATTAGAGTTGATTATTGTTTTTGTTGTGTCAGTGAGTGCTGACAGCACTCCAGAAGTGCTTTTAGTGATCAAATCAATCGATAAATATTTATTTATATGATATGGAAGTCATTCCTCGAATGTATTTCTCATTAGTTTCTCAGTTTTGTTCTCTGAGTCCGAGTGTTAGGTCTCTAAATGCAGTGCAATATATGCAGTGCTTATGCAGTGCTCTAATTGAGTGTCTTTCAGGTTGAGTCACATCTCGAAAACATTCATCAAATGAGTGTCTAATCAATTGATCTCTTGTTGAACACCTCCTGGTCTCGCATTTGATGTGTTTTATAATTGATTTTGTGTCAGTTGTTTGGCCACCACTGGTGAAGGTGTCGTTCAGGTGCTGTTCTAACAGGTGATCTATGAGGTGATAGTGAGAGTTCCAGTGCTTCGTTAGCCTATGAGTTAAGTATTATTCCAAAGATCTGGTAATTTGAGTGAACGTGCGATCAATTGAGTGAAATATTTATTGAATATTTTGGTCACAAAAAAAACGACAAAACGATTGAACCAATTGTTTGTTTAATTGTAATGAAATTTGTGTGAAAGGAGTGTTCAATCGGTTCTCAAGTTCATCGTCTTTATATAGAAAAAGACCATAAACTAACTTATTTTCACTTATATTCACCCTTTCCTAATGTTAGGGGCTCTGTAGGTAAGGCTCCGGTCCTTTACAACTCATTCAAATGCTTTCATTCAATTAATTGTTTAAATTGTAATCAAATTTGTTTTCAAACGACAGTCACATCGAGACAACTATAGAGATATGCATAATATGCGCAATGATTACCACCACTCAGGTGGTGGTGGCGGCGGTAGTGGCGGCAGCGGTGGTGGAGGAGGAGGCGGCGGCGGTGGTGGTAACCGCCAGCAGCAGCACAGAGAGTCGAAGAAAGAAAAGTTTCCAAATTATTTGCATCACATCCCGCCTGAAGAGGACGACAAAGCGACCCGAACTCTGTTTATCGGCAATTTGGAGGTCACCATAACTGACGCCGATTTGCGCCGCATTTTCGAGCGATACGGTGTCGTCGAAGACATCGATGTGAAGCGTCCGCCGCCCGGACAGGGAAACGCTTACGCGTTCATCAAGTTTCTGAACCTGGATATGGCTCACCGCGCAAAAGTTGAAATGTCGGGCCAATACATCGGCAAATTCCAGTGCAAAATAGGCTACGGAAAGGCGACCCCAACCACAAGAATATGGGTCGGAGGTCTCGGGCCCTGGACTTCGCTCAACCATTTGGGCAAAGAGTTTGACCGGTTTGGCGCCATCAGGAAAATCGATTTCGTGAAGGGAGACAATCACGCGTACATCCAATACGACTCTATCGATGCGGCACAGGCTGCCTGTCAGGAGATGAGGGGCTTCCCATTGGGCGGACACGACAAGCGTCTGCGTATCGATTACGCAGATCCCGGGCCCTTCTCTGGCGGGTCTCCCACGCAATTCGGTGCTCCGAACGCAGGCTCTGGCGATCACTTCGCAGGAAGACGTGACGACACTAACGAAGAGTGGAGTGCAAACCATAACAGAAATTCCGGTGAATTTAATGATCAGTTTGAGAGGAATGCCTCACAAAACAGAGGAAGAGATTTCAATGAAGACATTAAGAGAGAGTTTCCTTCTGGTGCTCCCAATATTGGTGACCAGTGGTTCGGTGACGGACCCTATTCTCCTAATTCTGAGCGACGCCCTCGACGTCGCACTCCAGACATGGAACCCGACCGCAAAAGACAGCGCAAAAACAGTGGTTCGCCTAATGCTGGTGACGACCGCTCCATATCTCCGCGCCGTTCCCGCGGAGCAGACTCTATAGGTCGGGGCTCTCCTTACGAGACCAATGGTAAGGACGACATCGGAAAAGTCACAATCAATGAGAATGTGTCGACAATTCCTGATTTGGCCAAATGCTGTCCTCAGGCATGGAATGGGGGACTCGTTCTGAAGAATAGTTCGTTTCCCTCACGAATGGTGTTCTGTTCAGGAGATCTAAATCTCGTGGATCTTTTCATGAGAGACAATACTACAGAACCGCCGACTCTTCGCATAACTCAGAGATTAAGACTACAAAAGGATAAGTTGGAAGACGTCTCCAAACGTATGAGTATTGCCGGCAATTCTGGCTATTGTTTGCTTCTGACCACAACTGGCGCTCATCCGCCAAATCAGACATCAAACCAACTCTCCGACGACGGCAGTGCTATACAGTTGAGACCACTGAAGAATTTGGTGACTTATTTGAAACAGAAAGACGCGGCCGGAGTTATTATGCTGAGCGCCACTAAAGAAGGCAAAGTGACTGACCATAAAGGAGTGTTGTATTTGTTTCCTCCCTGTGCTTATGCTATTGAATTGTTGCATAAAGTGGCCCCCAATTTGAGCGGTGAGACCACAACCAAAGAAGACTATTTGGTTGTTGTTGTGGTCGGTGGCAATTATTAGACTAAAGACTGGACCCTTTGATGGCAAACCCCTGGGATTTGATCACAATTTAAACGATACTTTCATTTAAAAACATTTATTCATTGATTCAGTGATTGATTTAAACGAAAAAATTGTCAAAAAAATCTTAATTAATGTGTTTTTTGCGAATATTTTGGGAAATTTGTTCTAATTTTTCGACAAATTCTCGACTTTTTTGAAATGTTTTGTTCAAAAAGTATTTCTAATAATCAAAGCATTAATTATTAAATATTATCCTTAAATGCAAAACAAAAGTGTATTGTCTTTAAAGTCGACCACAAGTGAAGTGAATTATTAGTGAATAAATTGACAACAAGTGGTTCCAAAGTTGAGTTTGTTTTTTGTGTCTTTCAATCAAATTCTTCGGCCAATTGTTTCCGTTTTCTCGCGCTTTCCATCGAATCCAATGATTGGCGAAGTATTTGATTGAATGCGTTCTCCAAGTGATTCACTTTATCGCAAATGTCTGAGCACTTACTGCCCGACTCTTTGCACCACTCATTGCAAGTCTGATCCAAGTCTTTGCAGTATTTGTAATCACTTTTGCAAACAACACTCAAATCAATTATCTTCAAGTAATCCATTTTCGTCATCAAGTCTTCGGCCGACTTCTTGTAACCAATTATCTGTTCGAAGCTTTGGTTGAATTTATCGAAATTCTCTTTAATCAGAGCCTCACTCGTGAGCCAACTCTCGTCGAAGTCGTCGTTCAATTTCTGGATTTCTTTGATCTGATCCAAGAATGCCTTCAGTTCTGCCTTAATATCCACCGAATAATCGATTTGTGAGACAATCTTCTCATATGTTTCCAAATGTTCGGTCAGTCTTTCGATTCGTTTCAAAGCAATGGATGAGTTTTCTCTGATATTCCGATGAATTATCACAATATTAGACAAAATATATTTAGTTTTTCGCATAATTTCATTGATATTATAGATGTCTTCCAAAGCAAAGTCTGCCCTCTGTTTGATAGCTGTGATTGCGATCAACACTTTCGGTAAGTTTTCGTTCTCTTCGTCACTGTTTTGGTCCAAACTCTTCTTCGACACAAAGAATCGACACATTATTCGTTAGATAAGTATTGGATAACAAAAACAGAATATATTTTGTATTTAATTAATTAAATATCTCTTCATTAGTGAAACGCATTCATATTCACTAAATTCTGGCTTCACTTTAAAGTTAATCTATTTTTAGGTCTGATTTGCGCTCAATTTTCGACTAAAAGATATTTTAAGACATATTTACTCCAAACTGAAGGATCTCTTCAAAAGTGTTATATAGTTTTAGCTATACTTCAGAATAATGAGTGAAAGCAATCAGTTTTGTTAGCAATTGATTCACTTCTTGAGGTTATATCAAAAGAGATTAGATTTTCTCTGCATTTTCAATGTAGTATCAACTGATGGTAAAGAGGACGGGTAGGGATGACATAAAATTGATTACTTTATTCCAATAACTTTTCGATAAAAATAAAGTTTTGTATAAAACTGTGTTTTAAATGCATTTCTTTATCAGTAAATCAAAAATAATCCAAAAAAGTCTTATTCTTTCTTTCAATCGCTCTTTTAATACACTTTTCTATGTCGGCCCCCAGGCTCGAACTCCGGCTCGCCTACGGCTTGCCGTAGTGCGAGCCCTACCCCTCAACCAACTGCGCCAATAAGCCTTTTTAACTAAAATAATAGGTTAAAACATCTACTGATACTTACTTTACACTTTGAACACCTCTTTCCAACCTGTGCTCATCCCTGTCAAAACTGAACTGCCCTTTAAACGTATCAGAATATTACTGACCCCTCAGTAGACTTCGATTCACTTTTACGACATAAACACAGAATAAGGAAATAAACGCCTTTTATTGAACAAAATCATTGGTTTATCTCCAGATTCATGTCTTGCGGTCAAAGACTAAACAAATTGTGTTTTTATTGTCGACAATAATCATTGAAAATCGATAATTGGCTTCAATTTATTCAAATACTAATAAATGATTGAAAACAAGAACTGATTTTAAAGAGATTTAAATAAAAGATTATTAAAAATGAGAACATTTTTGTTGTTTTGTTAGTCTTTTGAAATAAAACTAAAAGAAAACCAAATTTTAGTCCAATTTCTCCGTAAAGTCACAGAAAAAGAGCCGAAACTCCGAATCAAATGAACTAATTTTGAATACAAATTATGAATAGCACTCAATCCTGAACGGACTGCCGGGGATGTTGTCTTCGCCCCACTTGACGACCATCACATACTCGCCTTTCTCTTTGCACTGATAAGTGACATTATAAGCATTCCTTCCCTGATGTTTGACCGAAACCTCTTCGACTGGACCGCGCGGTCCATACATTCCAACATATAATAGATTATTACCTGATTTGAGACAATAATTAAGAACTTTTGGAACAGAATAGAGAAGAGTTGAGCCATACCCGCATTAATACAATTGACTGTGAAGTTATTCTGGCGGTTGAGGACAGCCTTTTTGATGCCCAGTCCTTTAACCTCGACTTTTGAAGCATCGGATTTGAATTTTGGTAAATCCGTCTTTTGCTTCGACTGTTTGGTTACTGTCTCGACCACTACCGACGAGGACTCGTCAACACTGGAAATATCTGCAATACTTCGCGTTCCTATAAATCAGACAAAATGTTAGATTAGTTTTCAGTGGTTTTTAAGGAATAGATTGCGAACCAACGCATCGAACTTTGAAAGGACTTCCGACCACATGATAGCCATTGAATTTCACTGTAATGAAGTACTCTCCCTGTGCCAGAGGTGTGTACCGGACTTTATATCCTTCCTCTACTTCTGTGCAGTCCATCGACACCTTTGATGGGCCGTCTATAGTGACGGCCAAATTGCCGGCGCCGGCAGCGCAGGTGTCGATTATGAAATCGGTTTTAGCGCCAGTGCGCGCCTCCTTAATACCTGGTCCGTGAACCTGAACAGCTTCTGGAGCGGCATCGTCTTTGCCAATACGCATAGGGAAAGGACTCTCAGGGATATGAACCCCATTGAAGCGGACGTGAATACGATGAATGCCGTTCTCGCGCGGCATAAACCTGAGCGACCACTGGTCCTCATCGATATTCATCAGAAAGCAGTCATCTTCAGCACCTGAAGGGGAGACCACTTTACTATCGAGTTGACCCCTCGCGCCGTTCAAATTGACAGTAAAGGTGACCGGTTTGTTCACTTGCAACATATGCTCGGGAGGAATGGCTCCCAATTCAATACGTTTTGCGTCGGCAGCTGCCGGAGCGACATAAACCTTATACGGACTGTCAGGGATGTGCTGGTCATTGAATTTGATTCCGACCCTGTATTCTCCCGCTTCCTTCACTTTATAGGACACATAACAGGACCCATCCTTTCGGTCTTTAAAATCAATTTCTGCCTTCGATGGCCCCTCCACTGAAAGCGATAAATTGCCAGCACCGGCCTCTCGGGTCCACACATTGAACTCAGCTGTTATTCAAAAATAAATTCCCATAAAATAAAAGCATTCATATAATTGAGGGAATACCCAATACCTGGACAATTCACGTTTCCCCTCTCAAGACCTGGTCCTCCGGCGTGCACTCGATGAGAGCCATAATCACTGAGTGGTCCGACAGTGAATTGAAAGGGAGAGCCGGGAATATGGATGTCTTTATACCGAACACTAACCGTATGAATACCCGTTTCTTTGGGCACGAATTTGACGCAATAGAGACAGTCATCCATATCTTCGATCTCTGCGTCTTCCACTTCACCAGAAGGTGAGCCCACTTTTGCAGTCATATCGAAAGCACTGGTCTGTGGGATCTTAAACGCTATGAATGAAGAATATATCAAAGAATTGGTTTAATATTAGAGTGAATTCAATTCTTACTTAGTTTGCACTCAGAGCCGACATCAGTGATAGGCATCGCATCCCTTTCCTTTTTGATGTTTTCTCTCTGTATGTTAGACCCCTCTCCGGTCACTTTAACAGTGAAAGGACTGCCAGGAACGTGATGGTCAGCGAACTTCATGTTTATTATGTAAAATCCTGGTTCTGTTGGTTTATACGTCACTTTAAGAGTTCCGTCCCCGTTGTCTGTGCACTGTATGTCTGCTTTGGAGGGCCCCTCAATAGATAGACTCAGACCTCCATAACCGGCTTCTTTAGTATCGACAAGAAGTTCATTCAGTGAATGAGTTTTTGCCTCTTTTACGCCCTTTCCGGAGACCTTAACCTTAGATGCGTCGCCGATCTCCCGCTCCAACACATTTATCTTGAATGGACTGCCATTTATATGAGTTCCCATTTTCTTGACATTGACCAAGTGATTGCCATTTTCACGAGGAGTGAAAGATATACCCAAATGTCCGTTCGGCAGCTTTTTCAGAAAACAGGGCTCTTCCAGACCCGACGGCGCGACTATACTGGCGTTCAGTGACTTGAAATCTTTTTCCTGGACTTTGAGCGCCACTTCACTCGAATGGCCGAAAGATAACTGATTACGTTTACGTCCCTCTCCTGTAATCTTTGCTAAATAAGGACTGCCTTTAACTGGCTTTTCACCGAACTTGATGTTAATCTTGTATTCTCCCGGAGAGGGCGGTATGTAAGACACGCCTATAGTTCCATCCTTATTGTCTTTGCATTGAATGTCGGCCTTCGAAGGACCCTCGACAGAGACTTGAAGATTGCCAGCTCCGGCACCTTTTGTATAGACCATGAAAGTGCAGGCCTCACCCGCCACTCCATGTGTAAGCCCACTAACAAACAAATTACAATAATTAATAAAGAGTATCCACAACTACCACATTTTATAGGCTAAATCTTAATTTATTTTTCGGGATCAGATAAGTGTGATAATTGCAAGAGATTTGAGTTTTTTATTCCATTTATTTTTATTCAAAAATAGCTCTAAAAGTATGAAAACTATTCGTCTGTTAAGTGTTAAGTGAATCACAAAAATATCCGAAATTTTCAGACAATTAGTAATACTATTAGTAATCGACTCTCTTCTCGACTGAAATAGAAATTCTCGAAACTCTTGTAAACAAATCAATTGCAAAGAAGTGACACTTTTTTCGATTTTTCCCATTAATTGGCTTTTAATTCTTGATTTATTAGTTGATCAGTAATAAAATGAATATAAAGTATCATGTTAAGTTATGTGACAAAAGAGTTATTCTCTACAATTTATCACTGAATAGGAATTCCTTGAAAACACTATATTTTTTACAGTTACTCCTGTTCTTGAACAAAAAGAAACTGGGAATTCCCATTCAATGAGAGAATATTCTGTGAAATTTGTAGAATTTAATCATGCACTTTTAATTTAAAGTTTGTCATCCCTTCCCCAAAGTCTATTAGCAATGAAGTAATTCATACAAAAATAAGAATCACTTAAAGTGTGACAAATTGTGTTGAAATTAATTCATCATTTTTTGAGCCTATTTTGCGTAAATAGAGATTAATATTGAAATTACGTACTCTAGGAATTAATATCAAAAGTGGTTATCTTGTTATTTGGCAAAACAAATCTTGTAATAACTGTTTCGTTACTCAAATTACAAAAATATGAAAAGTGTAAGTTATCGCCAATAAAAAGATAACTTTTAATTAGAGGTATTTTGTTTATTAAAAACTAAAAAGCAGTTTAAAAATGCGATAAAACTTTTCAAGTAATTTAAGAATATTTATTGCTCTCTAAGAAAGTTCATTGCATCTTGCAACTGGTGATTGACACTTTGTTAATAGCAAGTTTAATTCAATTACAATTATTTTAAGCAATCAATACCTCATTTTTAAAAGCAAAGCCATCATTAACACAGAGCACATACATTCTACCATGAATTTCAATTTGCAACTTATCAATCATTTATTCTTTTTATTTTACTTAACTTAAAATAAGCTAAAATCAATTATAAACTTGCAAAAAACGTAAAGTTCTTCTGAATCTTTGTCTTAATAAGAAATATGTTGATTCGGTTATTAATAAGGGGTGGGAATGAAATATGCAAACCATATGTTATACAATAATTTGCTGACATTTCAATATTAAGTCATATAATCGGAATTATAGAATAGATTTACTTATATTATAGATTTGTATGTAAACCAAATTGAAGATGATCATTCATTTTTCTGTAGAAATTCGTGGGATATTTAGTACTTTGTTTACTCATTTGAATGAGTGATTAAAATAACTCTGAATTTTCATTGAAAGCAATTAAAGCGAAATAAAATCTAAAACTAAGAGTAAAGTGAAGTCAAATATAATTATAATTAAAAGTAAAGTAATTAAAGTTATTCTAAACATAAAAATCTATTAAACTAATGGAAAGCACACGAAAAGCACAGAATATATGCAATTAGTGCCCACACATTCCCATTGGTTTTCTTATTCGCAAAAAGTAATGAATTTATTGAAAAGTTTTCAAAATAAGTGCTTAACTTACGGTCCGAATGCAGTAACCATTCCTTTATTTGTTGAATCAATGAAGAACTTGAAGGGACTGCCATCGATGTGAGTGTCGTTATACTTGATTTGGAGCTCGTAATTACCCTCTTGTTTAGGGTCATACCTGACACTAATGGTGCCGTCGTGGTTGTCCACAATTACGGGTTTCTCACTACTACTGGAAGGCATTCTCACAGAGTTATAAGGAGTGGGTTTCGATACAACCAATAGATTATCCAAAAATAAGTATCGATTGTTATGTCTATCGAATCTATGATCTGTTGTCTGAGCTCTGGTTTGCAGAACCGGTAAAGGCTTTTGACTTCTGAACAATGGCTTCGAGTCTTCAGTGACTGTCTTCAAACATATGATTATTAATATAGGAATCAAAACAACGAAAAATAAAAACAAAATTAAATCAAAAATTGATATCAAAGTGAAAAAGAAGTCCTCATTAATGCGATTTCACTCGATTTGAAAAATCAAAATAAGTTTTACACAGACTTTAGGCTCAGAATTGGCTTTCAATGCATTGAATTAATGCCAAATCATTTGCACTCAACAGAATCGACAGCAAAAACAAATACTAATCGATTAAATTGAGCGCAAAAGTTACACTTCTTCTGCCGCATACCATTCAAAATGTAGCCCATTATGAATATTCATCATAATTGGGAGGACCGGACACACAGAGGAATGGTATGCGGCAGTCGTGTGACTGAAATCAAACTTTTTTAATGCATTCTTTTCGTATTGAAATAAACTTACAAATTATTTACGACACAAATAGAGTTCACAGAAACTGATTTGTTGTTCAATGAATTAAACGAAAAGTTAATAAACTATAAAATAATATATTAATTAAACGCCAAAAAAAGCACAGAATAGCACAGAATGAATGGCAAATAATAATAATAAAAAGTTATGAAAACACTTTAGACTCGCGAATGAAAATGACTGTCTATTTACGACTGACTCTCGTCTGACATAATCAGCAAAATCTAATCACACATTC
>JAQIXD010001766.1:0-13182 GCA_034699985.1 Minunthozetes semirufus | reverse complement strand
CACTGAAGTCGAGTACCAATTATTTTATAGCGTCGCTCCCGTTCACTATATTCGCCAGGGTATGTCTCATATTGTGCTGGATCAATCCATTAGGCTCAAATATCATTTTGTTTTTATACCAGAATCAAAATTTATATCTAGAATATTCTAGAGAGAAAAAATGTTTTTATAGTGGAAAATAAGCAAGATAACTATGAGATTTTCTTTATTTATTACCAGATTAACTCAAACAATCCAGATTTTGATAGATACACTTGAAAAAATCTATTTAAAAGATACTTGCTCGGCTCTTTCCCAATCTATCAATTTAAAAATCTAGTATTAGATTAAAAATTATCTTGATAAATGTTGACAGTTTTGAAATATTTTATTAAAAAGTTATAAAGATTGTTCATGATAGGTCTTGAGTAAATTAGAAGTTGGTAGATATTTTGAATTTAAAAAGGTAAAAGGTTATGTCTACTGTTGACCATGTTAATAATCTATAAAAATCATGAGAATAAAATAGGTAACTTAGAAAAGATTTACAGCTTATATAAAAAGACAGAAAAACTAACTAGTTAATTTCTAATAATAGAAGAAACTTAATTTCCTTACTGCTAAATAACTCAATAAATATTCTGGTGCAAATTCGTCTAGACCAAATAGAATTATCCATTTAATCATCATCGAAATTAGTTTACCATGATCAAATAAATTGGATTTCATTCCCATCGATACGTGACTCAACTATCAAAACACAAACACCAAGAATATCAACAAAAGCCTAAAAAAGACTTTAATAAAAACGAAATCCTATTTTCAGTGACCACCGGTTTGGGCAGTGATTCCGTGAACTCATATAACGTAAACCAAACGGAGAACACAAACGACAATAACTGTCTCACAGTCAGAGAACTCGTCGAAAGATTTAATGAGGTATTTATGTTAATCTCATCCATTCATTAATTTTATCCATCAATTGGACCATCACTTTAGTGAAGTAGTGGTGTTTGTTTAGAATTAGTGAGAGCTGAGTGAGCAAGGTGTCTTAAAAAGTAACTAAAAATAGTATTTTAATCAAAATTAGCATGTTGATTCGGTGAAAATTTAAACTCTTGATAATTATCAGAATAAATTATAATAAATGAACAAAGTCATTCAACTTATAATTAAATCCTTTGTGAAAACTAGCTTGTTAATGCCTGATAATTGATAATTATTTGAACAAATAGGGAAGTCTATAACTTTGCTATTTTTAGCCAGGTTATTATTTCCTAGAAATTATCCAAAATTCAATAAAGAATTGACCTTGCATATTGTGCTTACTTCAAATGAAAGTAAATTAATATTTCAATAGGAAATGCACTTGAACACAATGAGTTCCCATTGTGGAAATGTTATTTTATTATTCTAATGAGAATTTTAATCATTAATAACAAAATGGTTTTGATTTGAATTCTTCATTATTTGTCTGCATTTCCTTCCCTTTCCTTCAGGCGATTGTTATTCCAATTTTGAGTACAGAATATGTTTAGTACTTTCAAGTGTTGCCCCAGAATAACATTATTTGAATTTGCCCAAGATCAATAATTCAAAATTCCACCTCAAATACAGTAAATAACTCATAAGAATATAAACCAGAATAAATAATTTTCATTTTTTCAAAACTGTAATTTATTCTTTAAACACTCATTTTTTTAATTTGGAAGGTAATTTTAACTGAATTGGAAGTTGGCTAACATTCTTATCTTTTTTGCCATTTTTCTTTCTGATATTTATATTTTTCAAATCACCAATTCAAATGCTTTCTTCATTTTATTAGAAAAACTAATTTTCTACAAAAAAGACTGTAGTTTTTATTGTAAATTGTTTTTGAATTTGTCACTAAAGATTAAAATAATTAAATTGGCACATTACTCAGAATGCTTGTGTCTAGCTCTCTTTTATTTTAAATGAAGCTCATTTTTAACCAATTTAAATCAAACAGGCTTATTTTAATTTTATGCCAAAAATAAAATGAGAAACTGTAACTTTAACACTAAAACATCTAAAAAACACTTCGTAAAATACAACACAATATTTTCGGGTTTCTTTATATTATACTTTTTTATTCTTTCTAAATTATTCAAAATGATACCAAGTATAATTTTGCGATCCTGGTAGGTCTCTTCGTGGGTAACCCACATAATCATATCTCAACCGACGCACGAAATGAGGTATAATTTAATTGAATTACATTTCACTCAATTAAGCGATAATTAAATCAATTATTTTTAATTACCATTAATTCAACAGAAAGGGTGTGCTCTCATGCATAATGCGAGTGGTCCAGTGCTGCTGGAACCTGGGCAATTTCAATTCGGCCGTAGAAATACTGGCTGGGCTCAAGTAAGTGTTTGACCATGCTTAAATAATTCAATAAAGCCTTCAAAATCCAATTTTGAGCACAAAATTCTGAAACAAAAAAATCTCTTCATTTGAATCACAGATCAGAGAAATTGAAACCGTTTTGGCTGTCGATCAGCACAAAAGACCAGCCGGTGCTCAAAGAAAGGCTGTCCAAAGCGCTGCTGACTCTGGCGGAGCCCTCAACGGAGTACAAGTCGGCTGTAGTCAGAGCACTGGATATTCCCCACTCGAAAGTCATACCATTTTTCGGCGCATTTCTCAAAGATCTCAAAAGCATTCTTCAGGGAATGCCATCTCTTGTGGTGCTCCCAATCGACAGCGACGACCCAAACGCACAAAATACCAAGGTCGATTTCGTTGCCGATTATAACGGGGAAGACCACTACATGTAAGTCTCAATCAATAAACCATTATCAAAATAATTAGTTAATTTGAATTTATCAAGGTGAAAATTGAATTTTTTAAAAGAACAATTTAGCAAGTTTATCTTGAAAATAAATCTTTTCTAATAAACTGTAACGATTAAACTTGATTTTCAATAAACTAACAGGAATTTATATTATAAATTAATTGGGTGCAAGAAGGTCAAGCATTTTTAATTTGATAATTATTTTGAAAAATTTATCAAGATAAACTAATTTGAAATGAACGGAAAATAATAATTAATTAAACCCTGTCGAAAGTTTTTAATTTGAAAGCTGTAACAAAGACTTTAGTCTCACCTATAAACTAGCTAAAATATAAATTCCTAATTAATGGGAGTACAAACTCGATACCTTTTAATCAAGCATCAACTTTTATTCCTTTTAATTATTATATTAAATATTTTTAAAATATCTCCTAGATAAAATGCAAGGCACTAATTAAATTTAGAAAACATGATTAATAAAAATAAAATAATCTTAATCAATGACAGGTCACGCATCGGAGTGGGCGGCATAATAAACATGGAGAAGATGTACAAAACCCACGAAGTGCTGGACAACATCCGGGCCTTTCATATCCATTCACAACGAAGACAACAGTTAACCGAATCCAAAGAAGTGGACAACAATTCGCCGACAATTAGTTATTTGAATCAAAACTTCACAACAAATACAACGAATGAACAGAAAATGCAAAACAATTGTGAAAACGACTTCTTATACGAAATAGATTTGGATTCATATAAACCAATTCAGGGCTCAATAAATACCCATTGTGTCAGTTTTGTGCCCATAAACGCCCGGGCCTTTGATCTGCACATACTCCAGGCTATGCATCACGGCTTGACCTGCATTCACTACGAGGAGGACACGGGTAAAACCGCTGTCGTGTACCTCCAGTTAGAGCAGAGCAACGCCACACTTGTTTGGTGTAAACCCAGTTGGAGTACAGCAATAAAAACGAGTGGCGGAACCCCTCAGGACTACAACCTGGCGCTCAACATCGAGGATGTGGTACTGCCCGGCATTATAGCCAAACACGAGAGCAAAGACGCGGCCAACACAGCCCTCGACGAGGGGTTCATTGACTTGCAATACATAAAAGACATTCGCGTCGGTCAGACCAGCGCCGACCTCACGACTATCGCCAGAAGGCACGGACTGCCGGACAATGAGCTGAATGAGTGCCGCAATTCTAGTGTCAAACTCCTGTTCGGAACCAATTTGAGTGACAATCGAGTGGCGGAGTTCTTAGCGCCCAAACTGGTGGCCAGTGTTTGGTCGGAAGGACTCAAATGTCTTATAAAACAATTACAAAAACAGAAACAACTGACGGATCAGCGAATCGTTTGGTTGAAAGAGAAATACCTTCAGCTCTATTATGAAGAGTCTGTTTGTGTCGGCCCCACACCAGCGGAGGCTATCCGTGTGTTTGGGGGCCGAAAGTGGACTCTCGACGCGATGGGAACCGGCTATCAGTCGTCACAACAGCCGACAGAGACTCCCAGTACTAAACATAACAGCAATTTCGGGGTCAATAGGATTAAGAAGAAGAAGTCGAGCGTCAGTTTGGCCGCCATAAGAGACAACAGCCCCCGATCTCTGATGAGCCACTCTGACGTAGACTCGCCTCCATTGGACAGCCATCAGAGCCCATCCCTAAAGCAGAGGATATATAACATGAAACCACAGATCAGATCCCAGAGCGACAAAGGCGATGAAATGCGGCCAAACATCGAGACTGAGAGCCAACGTTCCAACTCTTCGGGCGAACTAATAATCCGAATATCGTCGGACTCCCCCACCATTTACACCAATTCGCTGACCACTCAATACCGGGACAAATACAAACGCCACTCATCCCATCCGGACCTCGAGTTTTCCACACCAATAAAGTCGGCCATAAAGTCGGCGATAACCCACTCCTCGCAAATGAATTTCCTCGAATTCCAAGAGCTGTTCCGCTCTTTTCTGATCCGCTCCCGGCGTGACATCAAAGACATCTTCGAACAGATCGCCACCAAATCTGACATACATTCATACAACGAGACACCGGCCGAACCCGGACTCTCCACAACGACGTCAACAGCTCAAGAGCTGACTGTCAGCCCCTCAACGTCTGTGATCAGTGACCATAGCTTTCAATCACGTGATCAGACAATAGAGAAAAGCAATAAATTATTGGGAATTTTGACCCGAAATTCGACTTTCGATAAAACGGAGGACACGTACCAGAAGTCCCGTATTTTTGACGCCATCGCTGCGGCCTCTATAGTGGCCAACAGTTCCGGTATCGACACCTGTAAGACACTCCTACTGACGGCCACCGACTTCCAGGCGTTCATAATCACCTACCAGTGCGAGACTGTCAGCTTAGATGAGGTGAAGTCACTGATCCGTAGACACGAACCCAATCCGGCCATCCGTAAGAGGAATTGCCTCTCATTCGAAGGCTTTGCCAAGTATTTGATGGATAAGGATAACTACGCCTACGCTCCGGAAACTTTTAGAATTGAGGAACAGGTGATGAATGAACCCATTTCTCACTATTACATGGCTTCCAGTCATAACACATATCTGACCGGACATCAGCTCAAAGGAGAGTCTTCTGTGGAACTGTACAGTCAGGTCAGTATCAGAGTTTATTTTTAGTTGCTTTGGATGAGTATTTTATTTTTTAATGAGCATGATAAATATTTGATCAAGCTAATTTTTCTTGTTATAAAAACTGTAAACTTATTCACTGATTTATTTGAAGTTACCAACATTTTCTCAATTATTTAATTTTGAGAATATTTGCGTTAGCTTGCTTATTTTTTTAGCTATCAACTGTAATTTTAATCTTGTAAGTCATCTAGTTATTCAGTGAGAGTTTAATTATATTTTATGGGCTACAGAATACACGCATCAGTAATTTTTATCATGTTAATAAAGAATAACAAACCAATTTATTAGATCAGATGATTTGATCAGATGATTAAAAGCTGTAAGATTAAATTGGGATAAATTTTAAATAGGTGAAATCTTTCCATTTTAAATGTTTGGCACCAAACTGCTCTCAAAATTTTATCATAAAACTCAACAAGCTAAATAATAACTTCATTATCAAGGTATTATCAACCGGTTGCCGGTGCGTAGAGCTGGACTGTTGGGACGGTGACGACGGGTACCCAGTAATCTACCATGGTCACACACTTACATCCAAAATACCCTTCAAAAAGGTGATCGAAACAATTAACGCAAAGGCATTTGTCGCGAGTCCATACCCAGTGATACTATCCATCGAAAACCACTGTTCGCTCCCACAACAGGTGAAAATGGCGCAGATGTTTGTCCAGATCTTCGGCGACAAATTGGTGACAAAATTCCAGTTCGAGACTGACTTTTATGATGAGCCACAGCTGCCGACACCCAATCAGCTCAGGTATAGAATACTCATAAAGAATAAGAAGTTGAGAGCACCGGTAGCTCCGGCTCTCAACATGAAGATGAGGGCAAACACCCTCTCAAAGTCGGTCACCGGACGGACCAATAGTTTGATATCCACTGCGAGCACCGGTAGCCTCAACGAAGAGGAGGACGACGAGTATGAGGACGAAGAGGACGAGGATGAGGGCATTGACGACAGCCTTCCCTCCGCCGCAATCGAGGGAACGGGTGCTCAACAAACCCACTCTGACTTACAAGTGATCAGCAAAACGCCTGCCGTTAAGACAGAGTCCTCTTCGAGTCAAGAGTGCAATAGTTCACAGGGAGGCGACGCTCCGCCGAAGGCCTCCCTCAAGACATACGGTGTGACCGGTTCTCCACTGAACTCACGGCCCAGGAGTCAGAATGAAGAGCACAACTACGACGGCCAGGAAAGCACCGGCCAATCGCCGTCAGCAGTGATCTATCACTCGCACAACAAAGTCGTCCGCAAATCCAGTTCACAGATAGCGCCGGAACTGTCGGATCTGGTCATCTACTGTCAGGCGATAAAGTTCCGGGGATTCTGTCCGCTGAATGTCAGTCCCACCAACTCTTCGGTGCCGACACCTATAGTGAAGAAAATCAGTTCCCGAAAGAGTATATTAATCACAAGTAACTCAACCTTTGGATCAGTCTCTTCGAGCGCTATCGCCGGCGCCAGTGATGGCAAGACTAGTGATATTCGTGACGTCATATCACCCTCTCCTCTGTCTTCCAGCACTAGCGGTGTGTCCTCAACAGTTATGCCAAACAAGAGGCCGGTCGTAAGCGCCCCCTGTTATCAGGTGTCGTCCGTCAACGAGAATACGGCCAAAAAGCTGTGCCGGAAGAACCCCCTGTCCCTCATCGCTCACACCGAGAGCCAGATAATGAGGACATACCCGGCAGGGATGCGCATCGACTCATCCAACTTCAATCCGGTAATATTCTGGGCGTTTGGCCTCCAGAGCGTTGCCCTAAACTACCAGACCGTCGACTCAGCCCTACATATCAATAGCGCAATGTTTGAACAGAACGGGGGCTGCGGTCTCGTCCCGAAGCCGGCGGTAATGCGGGATAAGTCCCATATGATGTTCGGCCGATTCAATCCCTGGGATAAAGAGTTTGATGGACTGCACGCCATAAATCTCACCATAACTGTAGGGTTTGACTACTTTTTTGAAATTACAATCCATTCCTCATTTGATCCCTTCTTTCAGATAATTTCCGGACAATACGTCTGTCAGAACACAAACACCGGTAGCCCTCTGGTAGAAGTCGAGGTCATAGGCATTCCCGTCGACTGTAATAGACAGCGGACTAAAGTGGTTCAAAGAAACTCTTTGAACCCCATATGGAACGACACCTTCATGTTTAGGGTAAGGAACAGGAAGGGCTGTGTTGTGGTATTTGTGAGTAATTTTCAAATTATCTGTAATTTTAGGTCACTTTCAGTGATTTGGCGTTTTTGAGGTTTTCGGTCACAGATATGGGAACCAATCATTTAACGGCTCAAAGAGTACTTCCACTCAATTGTTTACGTCAAGGGTACAGACATTTGAGGCTAAGAAGTCCCCAGAATCAGTCGTTACCCCTCTCAACGATTTTTATTTATTCACAATACGAGGTAATTCATTGAAAAACAAGCTAGAAATGGCATTTCAAATAATTCCAATCGAGTTTTAATTGAAAATTGTGGTAAATTAGGTTCCATTGTTGTAAAATTTTCGAATATTCTTAAAAATTTGAAAAATTAAAAATAATTTCAACAATGGAATTCAATATTTCTTTATTATTAAGCCCGTTGATAATAGACAAAAAAGTTCTTTATTAGCAGTAGCCGGGGGGAGGGGGGCGTACATTACCATTTTTATAAATCCCAATCTCCACTTCGTTTCGATTGGAATTAAAAATATTCTGTTACTTATAGACTGTAATTAAATGTTGAAAGTTATCAAAATTTTAACAAGATGACATTATTTATTTATTGGAAAATAGCAGATAAGATCTTTTAGCTTATTTTAAAGTTATATAGATGTTCTAGTTTCTATTTTCCAGAAGAAATAAGCTATAAATAAGAAGCAAGACCATTTTCCAAAAGTTTTTAATCTTGTTCATTTTAGTAAATTTAGGAAATAGATTTGACATAAACATTATTTAGTAATTAAACAAGAATCTTTGAACTTGTTAATTTTTATAAATTAAATCAAATAGAAAACAAAATTATCATGATCAAATAAAAAAATATTTGTCGAACTGTAAATTAGTTACTAGGTCAAACAAAATATTATCCCAAATTTCAACATTTATTTTTGGATGTGTTCTTCATGTAAGTTTTTTATTTTCATCTTTTCCAGGAGGAAGGCATAGACATCCCAATCGGTTCGGCCAACGATGAGAGCACTTCCATTCAAAAGCAAAGAACACAACCGAAGCTCATATCGGGCACAGATTTTACAAGACTCGACAACAGGGAAGTGATCGGGAGCGCACCCGTCAGGCGCCGCATGTTTTTCCTGGTCATACACGGAGTGATGTCTGAAGAGCCGTCGACTATACTGAAGATAACTCAAGACAGCACTGCCTTCGATGTGATCAGTCAGGCGCTGGCAAAGGCTAACAAAGCCTTCGAGTCGGCCAACGATTATGTGCTCATAGAGGAGGTCCAGAGGGGTTGGGATAAGAAACGGCTCACAGACAGGAATATCACCCAAAGAATACTCGATCCGAATGAACGTCCCTTAGAAGCACAGTCCCAATGGAAAGGCGACGGAAGGTTTGTCCTCAAGAAGGTTGCGGACGACCCAAGCAGTAGGGCCTGGATGTCGAGCATAAGAAATGCACAGAAGGATAGACACCGTTTAAAAGATGGGACTGACTTGCAATCGACTGACCAATTGAACAGTGAGTGGACTGAAGAACCCCTTAACGACACATTCTTGGTCTGCATTTATGATGTCAGCCCTGACCAGCCCTACACAATACTGAAGGCCAGTACCAACAGCACAGCCCAAGACATAATAGCTCAGGCATTAGCAAAGGCCAGACGACATGAGCCGCACAAAGAGTTTGCGCTCATCGAAGAACTGGAATACTATTCGGACACAAATGCCGGCGACGGACAGTCCTCCAGTAGCTCAAAGTCGAAGAAGTCGGGCGCCGTCTGGCGTCGGGTCCTCTCCGACGAAGAGAACGTATACTTAGTTCAGGCGAATTGGAAGACGAAGGGAAGGTTCGAAATGAAGTACAAGAAGGACATCAACTCTAATGACATGAATGACTGCAATAACCAACAAATCAATAGCTCTTTGAATCTCCAGAAACTTCTTCGGAACCGACAATCATTCAAACGATTGGCTCATTTTCACCGGTCGTCGGAGAGGAAGGGCTCTGACAGGCAGATGGGCTACAGTTCGGGCGCTTTTGGCGCCTCTTTATACGGCACCCGAACTGATGGTTCGCCCCAAAGACAAATACACAGCGAAGGAGAGGCCATATCCGACGACGACAAGGAACAGAAGGACAGCCCTATTCAGAAGCTGTCGAAAAAGCTGTCGTTCCGTAAATTAAAAGTTTGGAAACACTAATAAAAAATCCAATAATTTGTTGAAATACTATTAAATACTGAAATACTTTTATCAAGAATTTTATCAATACTTTTATCAATAAATTTGTTACAAATTATATGAAATACTTATTACCGAAAGACTTGTTAACCAAAGAAGTGTTGGATCTCTTTGTATAAAAAAATGACTTAATTTATATGAAAAATAATTTATTTATTGTTTATTATTTGTTATGAAAATCCTTTAAGACTTTAATACGAAATCTTTTTCACCAAATGTTTTAACTAATAATAAATACTTCGAATAAACACTGAATTGTATTATAAATTCAATTGTAATTCACTCAAAGAAATCATTAGTCGTTTGAAAATATTTGTATAAAAAGATTAGAATTAATATCAAATCGAATAATATATTAATATAAATATGATTGAGAATAATTTTTTGAATAAAATTCAGTTCAATTCCTTTCTTAAAATTATCTTGTTCATTTGGAATAATTTTTAAAAAAATAGACTGGCTAATCAACGTGGTTTATTTAAGTTTAATCAGTGAGGATTATATTCTATTATTTTTTTGAATCAAGTTCAATCTTATTAGCTGTTTGAGTAGTATTTCTAGTGTATGGTTATTCCGAACTAATACCTGTCTGTTGGCAATCGTCACAAAACGATATTTCTTCGATTCTTTACTCATTTTTCTTATTCTTAAATACCTTTTGATTAAATAAAATGATTTTCTAAACCAAGTTCTTAGAGATAACAATATCGAAGAGACGGAGAGGGCGGACCACCCGAACCACATACCAACTGTTCCGCCAAAGTTGTAGATCCACTCCAACCAATCCATACGATATTTCTGATGATATTCTGTGACTAAATTGTATTTCGGGATTAAATTGATTTTTGTGTCGAAAGTCTTATTAATGTAATTGTCATCCATTTTGTGATAATTATTGATTCCTTCATATAATCGTATTTTGCATTTCATTTCAATATAATCAATACAATAATGAATTATTTTTTCATAACTGTTCTTGCTTATTTTCTTGCCTTTCTGACACACCTTATATTCTAAATATTGTGACCAGGAATATAAAAAATGGATACTGCATGAGCTTTTATAATGCGCGTGGTCAATATTTTAAAATAAAACACCTCAGTGTAGAAGGATATTCTCGGTCCCAAATAATCTTGCACAGCTCAAATACGGTTTCACATTTTGCAAGGGAAAGTGGCTTAATTGCTAAAAGAGAAAATGCTTACATAGCTCAAACATCGAAAATTCAAATTGATTACTTGCCTTTTCCATATGAGACAAATTGTCTTGATTATTCAAAACAAAATGAACATGGCATTGGCATTCGTGCAAAATCTCAGTCATATTGTAAGTTTGAGTATATGAGACGCAAAGAACTCGAAGAATGCGAACACAATCACTATTGGAGTGAAAAACCTTTTGACAATAGGACCCGTCTTAAAGATATTCGCACACCATATGTGAATTGTACCATTAAGGCTGATGAAAAGCTCTTGGACAAATACTGCAGGAAGGATTGCGAGTTTAAAATATACGCCACTGCATGGTATTTGGCTTTTAAAAGCGAGCAAGTATCACAGTGGATTTTTGTTGGTGATCCAGCTTATGAAGGTCAAAAGTTTTGGCACATATCATACTCTATATCAATGAACCTGGTCACTTATTTTTCTTCGTTTGGAGGTAACATTTCAATGTGGCTGGGATTGTGTGTTATTGATCTCTGTTATTTTATTTTCAATATAATTTATTTGCTTGCTAATTTTTCAATATTGAAAATTTGAAAATACGAGCGAATTAAAATTATATTGGTAAAATTAACAAAAACGATCAAGATTAGAAAGGCTGTGACTTTAGTTTGCGTTTCCTTATTGTTATACCAAATAATAGAATTGACGAAACAATTTATACTATCAAATGAAGTGACCAAGATCACATTCTGTAATGATTTGAAAATTCAAAATATTCGACTTCGAATAACTCATAAAATTTATTGTAATGACTTTGATGACTGTAGCATGGTGATAACTGACTAAAATATTAGCAAATTGGAAGATGAAATATTAATTAAATATATAATATGCTTTAGAGATAGTAACAAGATAGAACTGTACAAAACTGAGCCAGTTCTAGAATTACAATATTCAATGAATTTGAACAATATTTTTTTCGGCGTTGCTTTCAACTATTACATTCACACTGAAAACAACCAAGAACATTTTGATATATTGAAATTCAACGGAATTGATCATGTTGAAATTTCAATAATTCATTCCAATCGAAATTTTGATGACCAAGATATAATAATTGAATTAACAAACACAATGTTTGATTGTTTATTAGACGAAGAACCCGTCCACATATTGTGCAGGGAACAATCTCAGTTTTTACTCACCAAGAACAATTTGAATAATATTGTTTTTGAGTCAGCGGTACTCAAATTATTGCACCTTGATAATAACAGAAAATGTATAGATAAAGAAAGAAACTTATTCCAAGATTATCAAAATGACATAAAAAGAATTGATTGCACTATCAAGGAGATAAATATAAGCACCAAGAACAATTGTCTTCCAGCTTTTCAATCAAAACGATTGCTCTTTAACTGGAAAAGAGATTCAAATTCATTATCTCAACTCAAAATATGTCCCATGAATTTTGAAATTGATCAAGCTGAGATTGATAACATATTTGAAAGATGTAGCAAGATAATTGAGATCAATTGCGAAATTCCAATATATGAAGGATACCTGAATTATCGTGAAATCGAACAACGAGACTTTGAGCACAAAAATCAATTTAATCCCGAAATACAATTTAGTCACAGAATATAGTCAGGAATATCGTATGGATCTGTTTGAGTGGTTCTACAACTTCGGCGGCACAGTTGGTATGTGGTTCGGGTGGTCCGCTCTCTCCGTCTCTTCGATATTGTTATCACTAAGAATTTGGTTCAAAAAATTGTTTTATTTAATCAAAAGGTATTTAAGAATTACAAAAATGAGTAACGAATCGAAGAAATATCGTTTTGTGATGATTGCCAACAGACAGGTATTAGTTTGGAATCACCAGGATATCAATGCAATGCAACAGCAAATAAGTTTGATTTTGATTCAACAAAATAATAGAAGAATAGAATTTTAGAATAAATTGATCTTAATTTTATTCTCATCAGTTATTAATTCAATACATTGATCACTGATTAATAATTGATCATGGTCATATTTTTGAGGTCTAAGAGCATGTTTCTACTCAGTCCCTTATCTCTCACACTAAACTTTAGTGAGATGATAGAAACGGGTTAGGGTCCCTAA
>JAQIXD010001765.1:0-13194 GCA_034699985.1 Minunthozetes semirufus | reverse complement strand
CACCTATTTTTTGGATTAGCTCAAAATGATCGAATTCACTTAAACTTGCATGCAATTTTAAGTCCGGGAAAACGGTATATACTTTTGCCGTTTGCTTCAATCTGTCTGATGGATTGGCGTACGGGGAAAACGTAGCTCTAAATCCGCTCTAATAGCTCCTTTAGGTCCGATCCGTCCATCATTCTCTCGCAAATCCAATACATGGGATGCTATCCGAGTCTATTTGTAATGCAATACACATATAACACAATTTATTACTCAATTCGCAAAATGCAATATAACTTATTCTCTAACACAACATATTAGTAATAATATTAGAAATTTTCAATTCTGAGCGCTCAGCCCGAGTGCACAGTCTTTCTCGAATTACATTTATTAATTTGTTGTTTGTTTATCAGAAACTCTTCCATTACTCCAATCCTAACTAAATTAGATCTGATTTCAGTTATTCCTCTCTTTCTCTCTCTTATTACTGATATTAAAATCGATTCCAAAGAAAAAGTTAATTAATTTTTCGACAAATAATTAATTAATTATTTTTTTCCATTTATACGAATTCAGGTCCAAAATCACTGACCGTTGATAATGAGGAGGAGGAGGAAGAAAGAGAGAGTCCGATCGATGCACACATTTGTGGGAATTGTAGACAAGAATTTTTAGGTCTCTCACACTTTCTGTCCCATAAAAAAGACTGCATTAAAAAGACACCGAATGAAAAGACAGAACAGTCTTTACCTCTACCTCAACAACAGACTAGCATTAAAGAGGACGAAGATGTCATTGAGGACATGGAAGAAGACAGAGAAGGCGACGACAACTCAGACATTGAAGAGGAGGAAGTAGTAGAAAGTGTAGCAAAATTTCCACAGATTTTCAATAACATTAGGGAAGAGAAGACCCAAAGCGAACAGACTTTGGACAGAGTTTCTGAAACAGATAACGATTCGCCTGAGAATAGGCTCAAACAAATGGCGACAACCGCTGGTGTCTGGCCTTTTGCTGGACCACCGCTATCGTTGTCGGACACAAATGTAGTAATCGAATCCCTAAAGAATACTTCAGTAGCGGTGGCACAACACCCTCCGCCATCTGATCTCTTACCTCAAGCTGTCCCAAATACAGCTCTTCAATCTACCTTGTTCAATCTACAACAACAACAAATGATGTTACTTCATGTCATCCATCAGTTACAGTCACAAATCTCAGGCACTGGACAGACAACGCCTCAGATTGCGAATCCATTACTGGTTCCGTCACTCTTACAGCCCAATACACCTCCAGAGCGAACGACGCCCGACAAAGAGAAAGGTCAGACCATATCCACTGCCGAAAAGCCATTGATTTCATCAGGATTTCCATCGACACCTTCCAAACCGCATTCAATTCCAACGAAAACCCCACCTCTATCTTCGTCTGCAAACCTGACTCCTTCTGGTTCTTCAGTGATTGAATCCTTAAATTCAAAAGAAGGAACGGATCAGCCTATTATTCCTCCAAAAGACTCTGCGTCACCAATGAATGAGCCGCTATCACCTGATTCTAATGAGACGCCTAACACTTTGGAACTCCTCCAAAGACATACAGAACAGGCTCTTCAGAATACAATGTCCGGCGGATCTTTTCTCTTGAATGGAATCGCAGGAATGGGTGGATCAGACTTCTTGAGCTTTCGAAAAACCAAAGATGGCAAAGAAGACCCGATGTATCGCCACAGATGTAAATTCTGTGGTAAAGTGTTTGGCAGTGACTCTGCTCTGCAAATCCACATCCGGTCTCATACAGGAGAGCGTCCCTTCAAATGCAATATTTGTGGCAATCGTTTCACAACAAAAGGCAATCTTAAGGTCCATTTCCAGAGACATAAAGCAAAATACCCTCACATTAAGATGAATCCACATCCCGTTCCCGAACATCTCGACAAATTTCATCCACCAATTGAACCTCCGACGGGCTCTCAGTCCCCTACAAACTTGACTCCAATGTCAACTCCTCCGATGTCGATGTCAGGAATGCCACAAATGATGTCTCAATCGATGTCATCGTTGAGTCAATCTTTTTTAGAATCCAATCCAATGAAAGACATGAAAAGCGTATTCGGGACGGCTTTCGCAAAAAATATTCTGGACGTCAATAACTCTGAATTGGGTCTTAACGACAAACCCAACCCTCTATTAAGGCGTAACACTTCATCCGACAATATCTCCAATCAATCCATGACTGAAGACTCAGATCAGGACTGCGATGAAAATTTAGACAACAAAGACGTAGAAGATGTCAGTGAAGACGAAGCGGTTAACTTAGCGAAGGCTAAGAATCATATCAATAAATCTGAAGAATTACCTCTCGATCTCCAAAGAAGTCTTATTCGTAAACAAGAGATGGAAATGGAGGACATCAACGACGACGAAGATATGAGTGGAGATGAGTTCGATAAGGATATGGAAGAGACCAATAGGAAAGACTTGGCTGACAAAGACAAAGAGAATATTAATTCAGAGGATGACTTATCTGACTCAGAGGATGGTATGACTCCGATTCCCGGTTCTGAGTTTCCATTTTATCCTCACTTCCCTCCATACTTTTCGGGGGTTTTTCCAGGGATTCCAACTTCTTTGGGTTTAATGCCATTTGGTTTACCTCCTGGCTTACCACCGATGCCTTCAGGCAATCCAAATAATGATGGTTCTGGAGAGGGAGGAAACAGAGATCCGAATCCGGTTTTCTATCAAGACTTACTGCCGAAACCGGGCAGTACCGACAATACGTGGGAAACCCTAATGGAAGTACAAAAAGCATCTGAAACAGTAAAACTACAGCAATTGGTGGACAATATTGAGCACAAACTAACGGATCCTAATCAGTGTATTATCTGTCATCGAGTTCTTAGCTGTAAGAGTGCTCTTCAGATGCACTACAGAACCCATACCGGCGAACGTCCCTTCAAATGCAAGATCTGTGGCCGAGCCTTCACTACTAAAGGCAATTTGAAAACCCATATGGGGGTACATAGAGTCAAACCCCCGCTGCGTATTCTGCATCAGTGCCCAGTCTGTCACAAACAGTTCACAAATGCTTTGGTAATTATTTAACACTTTTTCAAACAAATATTAAATCAAATGTCGATAAACGTAACCCTTCCTCTCATAACACTCCTTATGATCTCATTTCTTAAATTTAACTTAAAATTGAATCAAATCATAGGTTCTTCAGCAACACATTCGTATGCATACGGGAGAGCCCACTGATATTCCTCCCGAACATATAATGGCCAATGAAATCAAAGCACCCGCTTTAATGCCATCATTCCAAAGGGGACTATTGCCACCGCATTTCGGTGGTCCACTGCCCCCACCGGGTGGACTATTTGGTCCGCCATTCATGAATGGTTTGACGACTTGTTCTTCACTGAACATTCCGATCTCGGCTCCGATCACTTCATTCTCAGCTCCAAAACCAAATTCTTCACCCGTTTTGTCGAATGAATCCCAAAACGAGAAGAATTCAATCGACGAAACGGCAATCAAAAGGGAATCGATATCTCCATCGATAAGCAATCGTTCGAGTCGTGCGACGACACCACATTCGCCCAGAAATGAGAGGTCGGGCTCTAAATCCCCTCAAATTAGGAGTCGGTCGCCATCACCGAAAACACCGCCACCGGCTTCTATTCCTCAACCGGTAATAGTATCGACACCAATATCAACACCAAATCACATAACCCCTGTGAGCGCACCACTAACAGCATCGACTCATTCGAACGATTCGGGTAACTCTAATTTCTCTACTTCTTTGGCTGCACTCGAAAATCACGTGAAAACAATCAACTCTTCAGTTCCCCAACCGATGCCTTTTGGGCCTTTCGGTCTCGGGCTCTACAATTTGAGTCAATTCCAAAGAATAGAATCAGAACACGGCATACGACTGCCCCCAACCACTAATGCAACCGATCTCTCAGTTCATAGCAAAGCTCAGGACAAGTTATCGCCGCATAATATGCGTTCATTCTCTCCCTCTTCACTCAATAGCAAAATTACTTCAGAAATATCAGCCGACGACAGGTCGACACCTGAAAGCTCTTTAGGCACAATTGAAAGGTCTTCTCCGGTCACAACTCCCAGTGGGGGAGCATTGGATTTAACGCCAAAGAATAATATCCCGAACTCTCACGGGTCGAGTTCACAGGACATGCCTCACATGCATTTACCGCAGACTCCAAATATGGAAAACCGGTTCTTTCCGCCGCCGTTTTCTGGACTTCAATTTCCGACCGGAAGGCCGAATACAACCTGCAGAATATGTCTGAAGACATTCGCCTGTTATTCAGCGCTTGAAATTCATTACAGAAGCCATACAAAGGAGCGGCCGTTTAAGTGCGACTTTTGCGACCGCGGCTTCTCTACAAAAGGCAATATGAAACAGCATATGCTTACACATAAGATAAGAGATCTACCGGCTGACCTCTACACCACTACTTGCACCACAAGGACAACCAGCAGTTCATCGCCAGCTATAATGGGTCTGTCCAACAATAGTGACACAAATGCTTCAAACGCGACAAACAACGGGGACACCACTCCTAACGCTAATATGTCGACCAACTCTAATGCCAGTAGTGGTGTATCCCATTCTCCAACTCCAAATGGCAACTCCGATGATAAGGTGATGTCACCTTCAGAACAGAGCACATCTTCAAAATATAATCCAAAGCATGTGTGCCGAGTGTGCAATAAACCCTTCTCTAGTGGTTCAGCCCTTCAGGTATTGTCTTTTGTTTTATATTTTAATGAATTTTTTTAAATAAAAAATTGCTTTCACTTCAGATACATATGAGGACACACACCGGCGATAAGCCTTTCAAGTGTACCATTTGTGGCAGAGCTTTCACAACAAAGGGTAACCTAAAGGTATGTGAGCCGTGATTCCTGTTTGAAAAAAAATCGATAACTCAATGAATATCTCTATTCGTACTACAGGTTCATATGGGAACTCATATGTGGAGTAATGGCTCATCGAGAAGAGGTCGTCGTATGTCAATTGATTTGCCTAATTTGCATATATCTCCACCAAAACAATCAGAATTCGGTTCCCGAACCGGAGCTGAGATATTGATGGCTCACTTCAACTGATCCTTTAATTTATTAGTTTTGCGATCAAATCGATTATTGAAAAACTATTTACAGATTTAAATATTGAGTCAAATATTTGATGCGTTTATTGAATCCAAAGCTAAAACATTTTAAAGTTTGCTTTCATTTAATCTGTTTTTTAAGTTTTAATTGAATTTTGAATCTAATGGTTGACATTGAATATCAATATTTAGCCCAAAATATTTCAAATTGATGTACAGTTAATAACTAGTCAGACATGAAAACCAATTTTATTAATTAAGACATTCATTCGATGCACTCTTTTGGACAAAAAGGTTATTAAAAATAATAATAAGTTTTTCACTGAATGTGTTGAGAGTCGGGATCCGCTGAGAAGTGACTGCAATTGAATCACATCTTCTGTCGATCACATATCGATAATCATTGATTGATAGGCAGTCTATTGAATAATTGAGTTATTTATCTGATCAGTGAAGTCAATCCCTATTCACTTCTCATATAAAGACCGACTTTTATTCCAAAAAACCGATAAAATGAAGAGAAATTTAAATACAGTGGAAATGCATTGAATCAACACTTTCTAAACACTCATATTCTGCGTCAAAAGAAAGTCTAGTGATGTGTAGTTGAATACATCCCACATCTCTTTTGACAATCGATGGCAACCCATTAATGGCTTAAATGTATTCGAAGTCATATCATAATCGAAATCTCATATAAATCTCTAAACATTTGTATATTTTTTATGCAATTCTTCTCTCATTTGCAATCATTTTTTGGATTATAATTGAGTTAAACAAATAATTAGACGAATCTCTTCAAGTATTGATTGACAGCTCTGGCCTCACAACAAACAATTAGTGGGAAAACATATCAATACAAATAAATACAATGTCTGTCCGCTAGTATTCCAATAATAATAATGAGAAACCAATTCGTTTCTGAATTTTGTAGCCATTGATTAAAAATAGTTGTCTGTCCACTAAGGCTTTCAAATAAAGAACAGAACAAAACACATTTTCATCGTTATATTCAATACAAAAGAGGTTTCGATTAAAAAAAAAAATATTGAAATTATTCTGTTTTCTGAATACTCTTGTAATGAACGCAAACAATCATAATGTCATCAGTGGTAGTGTTTGACATGCAATTCAAGTAATTATAAAAATTTTGGGAAATTCTTTAAAAAGTTTTAGCTTTACTTAAACCTTAAGACTCTTTAGTAAATAACATTAATATAAGTTTTGAGAGAAACGTGTGAACAGTATTTGGGGGTACAGCTAATCAAAAGGTGATATAATAGCTGTGATACTACAACATTGCTGTACTTCTCTCCGATGCTTTTCCACACGAAAAATCATCCAAACAAACAAACAAATCTAAACGAACTTTTTCTTTCATTTGCACTCATAATTAATATCATTTTTTTGAAGTCAACTCTTATTTCAGTTGAAATATCGGTTAAATTATTTATAAAAATACAGAAAATCATTGAAACTCTTCTCTTCATTTGTCTTCTCCTCTCTTTTCAGCACTAATTCATTCCAAACAAAACTTATTTAAATTGTTATCAAATTTTGTGAATACTATCAAAATTGTAATTCAAAGGCGAAAATACACAACAAAACCAATGTTAGCATAAAATCGATTGATTATTGATTATAGCGTTTTAACTCTCTTTTGGAAAATATTTAATTTAATCTGAATTTTAAATTATATAACAAACAAACACTTCCAACAAATGTATAAAAACAAAGAATCGTATACTTGTTCTATAGTGGCTCTAAAATTACATAAAAAATCATTTAATTAATCTCTTTTGTAGTTATAACTAATCGGTTACATAATTAACAAATTCTGTAATAATTAGGATATTATAGATTGAAATCTATAAACTCTATAATTATTTGATCAAAAATGACTAAATCTTTTCCAAAAGACGTTTAATTTTAGTGATATATTGAAAGATTCCCAGCGTTTGGCACAAAAACCAATAAAACATTTGAAGAATTTCTATCAAAATATATTAAAATTCAAAAATTCTTATATACTATACATTGAATACAAGAATAATATCTTCGCTTTAGTTCTCAATTCAAAGATATATCAAAAATCTTATGAGCGTTGCGTCAATTCAATGGAGTTTTAATTAATATTTTTATATATTAACGCAATTGTTCTCGATTTTTGATTATCATCAGATTGATCTTGTAATTGATATTATCATTTTTAAATCAAATTTAAATCAATTAATTATATGTGATTTTATTGACCATTAATGTGCTGATCGCTCCCAACCAACAACTTTAGTAATGTTTGTGTGTCTTTGAATCTATTGCTATCAGAAACACAACAAAAAATTAAATACATTTTTTGAATCACAAAAAATAAGTCTTTTTTCAAATTATATTAAATTAAGTTTCAATTCTTGTGATCTTTTGGACAACAAATTGTTTTAATTACTTGTAGTGGTGTTCAATACCAACTCCTATATTATAGACAATAAGTTGTGTTTAATGACAAATATACTCAAATCAGTCGAGTTTTAATACTTAACTTGCAATTTGATTTTTTTTGTTCTCAATAAAAACATTTCAAACGATATTTCTACTTTTATTTCAATTTAATCAAGACAAATTCTGTTTACTATTAATCTCAATAATTTGTTTTTCACCCATGATCAACTTTGTTTATCAACTGGAAGCAGTGGATCAATTTAATTATTTATGATTCTCCTTATATAAGAATTGAGCAATCTAATTTACTGTCAACAACAAAGAGCTTACGTAAAAGGTCTCCTCGTTTTACACAGAATCAGAGCCCGTTCCCATTATCTATTGACTTATGACTTACTTTTGTTGTCATATGATCTCACTTATGACCAAAATTTAGATCTTATCTCAGGTTTTATGTATTTTTTGTGTTAATAATTGAGAGGATTAGAGACTAAATGTTTGAATACATTTTAATAATACATAAGAATATATGGATTATGTAAATGAGGGACAAATAAAGTCACATTATGTGAGGGATGTATATCTCATCATAAAAATGTGACTCAACTGAGAAATATTGTGAAAGTTGGGATAAAATCATAGATTAACTGATTGTGTAATGCAATCACAAATTTTGATTTGATTGGAAAGAAAGGAAAGAATTTGATTGATTATTATTATGGCTATTACGAGCTCTCAAGGGATTTGAGGGCAAAATAGGTCACTAAATGTTGTTAATAATTGTATATGAGATTAATGCACAATTTATGTAATCAGTCAGTCAGACACGTGTCCACATGATTTGCACATCCGGCACACCATTTATGATTATGGCCTTTTGGCCCTCTCTCTGCTCTTCACAGCATTCGGTGACAGTTATTCTGTGTTCGCATCACTTCCCCCCACTTTTCATATGCTATTCCATTGATAGCAATATTTTTTCACAATATATTGAACTCCATCTCCAAGTGATAAACAATCCATACATAAGCGCCGCACAAATAATGATCAAAAGAGCATAACTTATAGACTCATAGGACTGGACTCACATCGAATGCATGTTATTCTATGGATGCGAAGCCCAACACATGAATCAGATTTAATTCATTTTCTAAGAACAAATTCAATGAGAGTCAGCACTAATGTATGGCTAAGGCTTTCACTCAATTGCATAGCATTTATGTTTCAATATTGGTCTGAAAATTCGCTTCCGAAAGACCCAAACAGACCGGAAACAAGCCATAGGTCTGAACATTTCATTTGAGTCGTCAGCTCTCACTTTATTAATCTATTGAATGTAAGAATGATTTTGCCGTACATTCAACACAATAATGAACAGATAGGGAAAGGAATAAGGATGAGAGAGAGGGTGAGGGAGAGAGAGAGAGAGAGAGAGAGAGAGAGAGAGAACAGGAAAATTATAACGGAGTTTGATTGAAATGTCTCATCCGAAGCATATTTTTATCAAATCAGAACTTATTTTATTGAAATCATTAAAAATGTTTTCAAAATTTTATATCAAATGACATATTATTTACTGATTTTAATGGACAGACATTTAGAGGGATCGCATCTCAATGGACTCATATATAAGTCAAATCTATTGAATGAAATGAATGAATGAGTGAATCAATGATTCTTTGATAAAATGATCATTTAATTACTCTTCAAATATAATCAGTAAAATAGTATTAAAATATGAGAACATATTTGAATGAAAAATGCATTTATTGTTTGTTTTCATAAATAAAATTAAAATAAATAAAAGTTTTGTTTAAATGAAATTCAAAACAAATTTGAGTTAAAAACCGAATATTTTGAGCAATCAATGGATAACCACATAATTATTGATCGCTCTCTGGCTGTGATTTACTGGACAGCCTGTAAACCCCGTCCTCTTGTTTTTCATATTGGAATCGGGAACAGCCGACGGGAAGGGCATACTTATGAAGAGTAATGAGATGTCGGGTGAGGTTATTGCCGCGACTGAACTTCTTTTTGCATTCGTGACACTCATAGACACACTTTATGGCCAAATGCTGTTCCTTATTGTGTTTGGAAAACGTATGGACAGAACGAGAGTGAAAACCACATAAAGAGCACCGAAAGGGTGGTTCAGAGCTATGAGTGTCGATATGTCGTCTTAGGTCTGACCGAGACTTGAATTTAAGATCACAGAACTGGCACTCGAAGGGACGGTTATTGCTGTGTCGGTAACTCATGTGATGTTTGAGTGCGGACGGACTGCTTGTCGTCATTTGACATTCACTGCACTTATATTTGTTTATATGAGAGCGCGAGTGCTCTGAGAGAAGGGATTGTGTGGCGAACTGTCGCGAACAGTGCGAACAACGGAACAGTTTGTCTCTCTCTTCAGACTTGTGTTCTGGCGTTGAGTTAATACCAATCGTTGAGAGACAAGAGTTGTTCGGTAAGTCTATTAGCATTAGTTCGTTGTCTGCGTTCAGGTTCTGAATCAGTATTGAAGACGTGTTCCGATTATTTGCAGACATTTGAGGGGAATCTTCTGTTTGTGGCATTTGAATGGTCAGAGTTGTCATCGACTGGTCGTCCCCTTTAGACAAATGTATTGTAAACGAATCGCTTTTGTTGTCGACATTGTCTGAGGTCTGTCTATAGAGATGATCAATGAATTTGGTTTTGTTGCAAAACATGGCACCACATGAGGGACAGGCTATTAGTTTCTCCTGAGTGTGAGTTCTTAAGTGTTCTCTTAAGTGAGATCTTGAAGTGAACGCAGATTTGCATCCAATCCAAACACATTTCGCAAACTTTGTTCGTTTAAGTTCTTCCTTTGAAAGGGAAGGAATGGCGATGTCTTCGATGGCGTGTCTGTCGACGTGTCTGTAAAAGGATTCACTGTCTGTGAAGTCAGTGAAACACTCCTCCCATCCGCAGACGAACACTTTGGGCAGTTCTGGCAATACATTTCTCGCCGAACAGTCCATAAAACAGTTAATCGAATCCCCTGAAGAAGTAATTGAAATAAATACAATTTTGTGGTAATTTTTATCAATAAAATTATCTCAAAACAAACCCAATGTTTTCATAATCGAGAGCCCATTACTCATCAGTTTTTGATGAAATCCATGATATGAGACGTGAAGACAAAACTGCGAGTAATTATCGAAATGATTTTCTTCGCAACCAATCCATTGACAACTATATAAATCAATGGTCTCATTGTCTTTGTCGTCAGTTCTGTCTTTATTTATGTGACTTTTGTGCAAATGTTGTAAATAAAGCGTCAAATCATTGAACACTTTATTACAAAGAGTCCACTCACAGAACAACTCATCTTTTCGGTCATCCTTTCGTTTCTTTGACATAACTCAAGAGGAATAGAACTAATATTATTAATGGTCACACTATTATCTCAAGTATTGACCGCTCTTTCAAATTGAGTCAAATGTTTGTTATTACTTATGACTCGTCTATCAGTTCATAGATTTCGCTCTTTTTCTCATAAAATTGAAAAACTTTTCAAATATTTATTGAATTCACAAATAATTGCATTTTTAAAGACAATTGAAACACATTTTAAAGGTATTAAAGATATTAAGACTAATCATAAAATTTTATATAAAAAAGCAAATCTAATATCAATTAGTGGCCGGAGAGCCAACTCATCCAATTTCTGTCTGATCCTTGGGTTGGCTGACCTTTCACTTCGACTGGAGAAATGCTTTGATCTCGAGAGAGGACTCGGATCAGATACTCCTGATTTGTTCGCAGATATAGTCCCTCAGAATCACTGCATTTGTGTTCGACTGTCGAGTTGTCGACACAAATGAATCTCTTTTGATCGAATACCGAATCGTTGTCGCAGAGGAAGGATATTCTTTGGTAAAGAAGTTCATCAGTTGTGGAATTGAAGTATGGATAACATAAGTGGAAGACACGACACTCCTTCTGAACGTCTGCGTATTGACCAAAAGCTCGACCAAAACAACTAAAAGATGAATCAATTTTGTTGCCATCGTTTCCATTGTATTCTGAAGTAATCGCTTCTTTGAAGTCAGTCGATGTTTGAACCACAGAGGGTTGAGTTATCACATAAGACGAGTCATCCTTTGAGGGCTCCTCTATCTCCTCGAATAAAATGGTCACTCTTTCCGTCTGTTCTTCAGTCGATTCCGATTTTTCATTACCCGTTTCAATCGTCTTCGAAACATCTTCTTTGTCAGCCATAGATGTCATCGATTCCGTCTTTTCATCGCTTGCTTTTGGTTCATCGCTTTCATTGGTAACGGATTTTAAGTTGTTTTCGTCGGTTTGCGTCACATAATCGGATTCAACGGAGGCTTCCGTCGTTTCAATCGATTCTTCTTCATTCATAAGTTGAGTATTCGATGTCTGTGTTGATGGCAACTCTTCTACTTCTTCCATATCTTCGATGTCTTCCATGGAATCGATTTGTTGGGCTGAGAGTATAGTCACCATCAATGCTATGACAACTGATTTAAATTAATTAAAACAATTAAAATAATTAGTGAAAACATCTCTCAATTACTTACAGAAAAAGGTTTTCATAAAATACATTCTGAGGTTTGAGTTATAAATGACTTTAAATTTGAATTAAATTTTAAAAATTATTAAATGAAATAAAAATCAATTAAAAAAACTTTTAAAAAAAAGTGTAAAACTGTTTTGAGAACAACTTTCAAATGAAAGAAATCTTTTTGCGATCGACTCTTATATACAATAATTATTCTGAACCAACATTTGCTCGAAAAGTGTCGAATACATACAAAAGTTGATTTTATTTAACTTTTCTCACATTAAACTTGGATATGGATATGGATTTACGAATATTATATTGAAATGTGATAATTGATCATGGTTGGTGATGGTTGATCATTGGAATGGCAAGTTTTGTTAATTGAACAAAGGGTGAATAATTGTATGAATGACTTTTTTGCATGATTATGAGTAGAATGAGTTAAATTCCATTTAATTCTATTAAAGGTTCACTTAAAACAAGTGATTTGTTACAACTCTGAACTTGAGATTAAATATTTGTGTGAATTATACCTAAAATGATAAATGATTTATAATAAATCCATAATTATTAGTATTATCAGGGATTCTCAAATCGCCAAAAAATCGCCAAATGTATTGAGCATTATTTTGTGCGCAGATTAAATAGATAAGATATCAAAAAACCATTCACTTATAGTATAACCAAATAATAGGTGAGTATAGTGTATAATAAATGTCAATCTCTTAATAAAATCACTAATGAATTGAAATTACTACCAAAGAGTAATAGAGGTTTTGAATCGAAAATCTCAACTTTATCAATCAACTAGTAAATGTCAATAAATTATTCAGGTTAATTTTGTACCCAATCTTACAAGAATTGGCGATTTGAGAATCCCTGGTATTATTATAATAATTGTTAATAATTTCCACAAAAATCACATCAAAATAAGCCTTCACTTCAACTTTCAGTAAACACATAAATGGAATATTCTTTTCATAGAATCTGAGAAATAACAAGCTATAGGTAGCTAGAAATTATCATTTCTATAGGACAATTGAAGTACCAGATAGAGGGGTATTATAGC
>JAQIXD010001764.1:0-13194 GCA_034699985.1 Minunthozetes semirufus | reverse complement strand
TCATCATAACTATCGAGAGAAGTATTGCCACAAAAATCGGTGTTTTTATGAAATAATAGAGAAGTGATTGTCTTCTCCTAAGTGTTAAATAGCAGTGAATCCTAGGGAAGGTTCCCTCTGGAAAGGTTCGTATCTCTAATCTGCCTTTAGAAATGAGGTCAATATTATATTTGAACAAGATCAGATTTTTGATGGGACATACTGTCAACTTTGGTCAGTTCCCACTGTGGTATTTTATATCGCAATAACTCAATAGGTCCGACATAATTAGTGATATTCAAGTGTTCGTATGTCTTGAATCTGACGTATTTGTACTGAAAAAATGATACGAAAGTTATTCTGCATTTCTGGACATCGTTTGGATAGTAAGTGACGTCAGTCGCGCAGAATGACTTCAGTAGACCCGGAGGTGCGAATTCAATGTTTCCGCTGGACTTCAGCCAAAGTGTCGACTCTTTAGCCGTAGACTCAAATTGGAAAACATTTGGTCCGTTAACCACAGATAGGTCGGGCTTCCACACCATTGATGAGGGAACGACCAATTCTTGTTGACCACCGAATTCCGATGGATTCCAAGACAAGTGTTCGTCAAACCAATACTTTAATAGATTGTTAACTGAATTTTTTAGAACAAATAATTGGAGTCAATCCATACATACCATCCATACGTAAGCCTTGATAGTTATGAGTCCTGTTTTTACATCCTATATAAATGTGAGAAAATATACTCTTGAAAATTGAATTATCAATCTTACTAGATCAATTATCTTCAGGAATCTTATATAAACGCTGATATTAATCGGTTCGTTGTGGTCTTTGACTGGAAAACTGTATTTGTCGTACTTCCGATTCACGAACAGCTCTTTTCTCAGACTTTTCACAGATTCCGACTCATCTTAGATGAAAAGATAAACAAATAGAACATTCAGATAATTTTATAAATTAACTGGAAGATGATTAACCTTGCGCTCGGATGAAAACACCCAAACAAATAATTATCGCGAATATTGTTAAATAAGATTTCATTTCACTCATTATCTGCAAAAAAGCGACAAAAAAATACGAAAATTTTATTTGAATAGAGTTCTCAAAAATCAATGAAATACTCCCACTATTACTAATTATCCCAATGTATCGAATTTCACATAAAAGCGATAAAAGGATTTTACTCATTAATATACACTGTATTATACAGTAAGAAAGAGAATTTTTCTTTTTGAAACTTTTCAAAGTTTCAAAATATACAAGATCAATTTTAGAAAAATAGAAGAAATCAGATCTAATGGTTTTTTTTTATTTCTGAAGAATCCTAAAGACCTCAAAACATTACTTTAGTTTTAGTCAAATCAAACAAATCTATAGAAAAGGAATAAATAACCGAATATTTGTATTTTGCATAACAAGTATTGCATTTTATTTAAGTCATAATAACAATAATTAATGAAATGATGAAAAGACAGGTCAATTATGATTAAAATTATTAAAATAGATTAAAATGAGTATAAAATAGTAAATCAAAGTAAATTAAAACCATTTTATAATTTGATTTACGAATAGAGAGACAAAACAAATTGGGTTCCATAGAGTACGGAGTAATAGACAACCAAACTATAACAGCCTAAAAATGATACAGTAGGCGGTAATCTTGTCACAAAGTTGACGACGACATTTGTAGTACAAATTGATACCAAAGTAGCAATGTCATCTGCTGTTAGCCTCTTTGGGGCCATCAATTCAGTTGAGGCAGTGCTGGGCACCAATGCTGTCGACGCCGTTTTCTCATATTTGCCATTTGTGCCATGGTCATTGGCCTTGGTGTAACTTATTAGTAAAAATAAAATCACATAATAAAATACTAGTCATTATTCTCTTCTCAATAACTTTTTTCTAAATGAAATCTTATTTACATGTAGTTAAGCAAATCTATTTATACTTTTTAGCAAGGTCAGATGAAAGCTGTGTCTTATTGTCACTTTTATCCCATTCATAAGTTGTATTTTGAGCCAAACTTTGCGTATTATTCAGTTTTTGATTGATATGGAAGTTCTTATCTCCAGTTCCACTCATTTTAATTGAAATCTTCTCATTTGTTATCAAATTATTATCGATTAAATTCTGTCTTATATCTGAAAGTTGACTTAATTTTGAATATTTCAAACAATTTGAACAAAATGTTACCCAAAGTTTGGATGAAATTCAAAGAAATCAATAAATGTATGAATAAATAGATAATTGTCTTCATATTCACTGATAAGAAAAATCATCGAATCTTATATTCCACTCACTATTCAAATGCAAAACTATTGATTGACTCAATTTGTTTTGGAAATGAGTGAGAAACAACTCTTTAATTAATCCCCCTTATAGTTAAGTCCCATTCAGTGGTGATTCTTTGCTTAAGAATCGAACCATAAAGATCTCTGGTTTATCACTCGATATAATAATCAGATTATCGTTTAATTCCGGAATTGATTTCGACTTTTGTCTGAAAATTGTTTCAACCCTTCATTCAATGGGATTAAACTATTCTGGGTTTAACTGAAGACAGGTCTTTGACTTTATTTAGATAAGAGTTTTCTAATCATTTGTTTTTATAATGAATTTTATTGTAAAAAAAAGTTTAATGAATTACAAATCGATTAAAGTATGAAATGATTAACAATTGATTGAAATAATAGAAGAAATCAGATCTAATGGTTTTTTATTTCTAAAGAATACTTAAGACCTCAAAACATTACTTTAGTTTTAGTCAAATCAAACAAATCTACAGAAAAGGAATAAATAACCGAATATTTGTTGGTTTTTAATACATTTTATTAAATAATCAAATAAAACAAAAAATCAATAATTATTTTAAACCAAATTATTATTCTTTTGATTTAAATAAACAGAAATATCGACCAATTTTAAGGGGGTTTACATAATAAACATAGAAAAGAGGGCCTAAAATATAAGCTATCGGTATTCCGTAGATATTCTCGTCATTTAGTGGACTCTTCTAGTGGTTTGTTTCCAGAGCCTGCGCGAAGACGTGGAGGGGGCTCATCGTGTATATTATTATACCGGTCAGTTATATTGCTGCAGTGAAAGTTCCCGCCCATCATATGCTCGACACTATTCAGGAATTTCTTCACGTTTTCGGTGACCCCTTTTGCGTATAATTTGTTTCGGGCGTCGATCACATCCTGCTCTATCTTATCGTGGTATTCGTTGGCGCACTTTTCGAACGCCTCTTCTATTGAGATGTTGTCCAATATGGCTGTCCAGGAAACCACATTATCTAACTGAGTCAGGTCTTTGTCTTTGTTGAGCCATTCCTTCTCAAAGGACAAGATGTCGTTGTAATAAATGAAGACATAAACTGCGAGACGGAGTACTTCCCATAGCATGGGGTCATTCCACTCTTCGTCGCTAAGATGAATACCTTCCGAGTACTCAATGAGTGCATAGCAAGGGTAGGCACCGATACTATACTCTCTGACCTTTAAAATAAAAAAGAGGGGTTAGCCATAGGAGTATTGGCCCAAAAACCCTCAGTTCAAAAAAATTCAAACTGCCTTCGATTTGTGAAAAATTCTGGATAAAATTATCCCCCAAGAATCGACCCCCCTTTCTCAAGAAATATCTAGCAATATTGCAGACAAAATGGCGAAAAATCCGACACTTTCCTACACCTATCGATTAGGAAATGACCACATTTTATAATGAAGTGATTAATTGTGAGTCAAAGAGTTATTAAATACAAAAATTTGATCATGGTTAAACTTTAAGAAGAAGAAAAAGAATAGTTAAGAATACAAACCAGGAACATTTCTTCGAGACTATTATATCTCTTTTTACTTTCTCGTTGTTCTGTTTCGGCGATATTTGCGATACAGTACTCACTGAACAATTTGAGGAGTCTTTCGCTACCCTTTTGTGTCATTCCCTCGCATATGGTTTCGATAACCGAATACCAGAGGATGTTATAGACCTTCCAATTGACGATCGGCACAAACCTGTCTTTCTGGAGGATTCTGTCGACCATTAAAATGAGTTCATCCCATATCTCTCGAGCTATGTCTCCGCTTTCTTGAGCGTCACCCCAACCTTCCTCTGTGTGGTCGTCCGATATGAAGAAGGCTAACCAGAATTTCTGGAGCACCGCAAAACGCTCTGGATCTTCACACAAGGGATGAAAGTACCAGCAGAATATTGCCGTGTGTCTCATCTTTTCCCACCGCTTGCCATTCATACCACTGAACCACTGGACCTCTTTGATAGCTTTCTTAGTTAATGGGTGTTCCTCTAATTCGCTTCTCTTGAACGTGAATTTTGTAAATGTTTCGGGTATTTTGAAAATCTTATTCTTTCCATTTTTGTGAGTTTCGTGAGGTCTGGCACCTACTCAACATTAAAATTAGGTTTAGCCAAGCTATGCTCATTAAGGGGGTAGAGAGATAGTTAATTAACAGCTAATTTTGTGGAGGGCTGCTTTTGTTGCATTGCTCATTTTGAATGTTTTGCTAAACCTAGGAAAAACCAGTCCCAAGATTTGTCTTTCTAGAAGGGCTAATGGGTAACCCCTCTCTCGGTCGGCTTTTTATTATATCAGAAATTTTATTTATTTTATAATAAGTTCTGAAATAACAGTAAACTCACCCATTATTACATTCTGTTTTGATATTTTAGACATTTTTTGCAGGTTTAGATCTTTGGCAAATTGATTATTGATTTCCATGAGAGGAGGAAATGATTGCTAAATTGTACACATTTTATACATTAATTAATGATTTCCTAATATCTTAGCAATTAATTGTCACGTGTTTTCAAAAGACATGATAGTATCAAATGACAAATTACTTAAAAATAGAATCTCATAAAAAATGTCATTTTTTAGACATCAAAAGGAATAGATTTGTTTGAAGACAATCCGTCACTTAATTGAGTTCAGAGAATCGATTTACAACTAATTCCTTTTGAAGTCTAGGCCTGGTTTACAATAATTGGACGAAATTCTTCGTCGCGTTAATTATAAGAGACTTAGTCTGTATGTCCTGTATATCCGTTTTCAGAATTAAGAAAATCTAAGTATTTTTAGCAAATGTTTGACAACTTATTGCATAACATATTTAATTAAATCCAAAAATCTATTTAATAATTAAAAAAGATTATTGAAAAACATCTTTAAATCAATTCTTTAAAAGAATTTGATTAAAATTATCAAGAACAATTGCTATTTCTAAATGAAAAATTAAAATAAAGTTTCGTAACAAAAGTTATTTCATTAAAAGGTTTTATTAATAGATTTATTGAAACAAATATTTAGTTAGTTTTAATTGAATTGTATTTTGAAAATCAGAATAAAGTGAACCTATTTTGCCTCAAATTGAAAATCAATTCCGATTTAAATGTAATACAAATCAAACGCTTTAAACAACTTTTATTCAAATAAATTGTTTTCAATAGAAATGTGTTTTATTTGTATTTTAAGAGTAATTAAAACAATAATAACTTTTTGTTAAACAAATCAATGAAAAGATAATGAATTTAATGAACTATTTATCGACTTTTTTGGTCGTTTTCTGTTTGCTTTGACTGACATTCGGCTCTTTTGAATGTTCTTTGGCCTCAGGACTGTCCTTATGTACGACAAAAGTGTCTTTATTGATGTCTTGCCATAGATTCCAGAGAAAAATCAGAGCGAAGACAATGAAAGGTATGACTAAGACAAACATACTCTTCATTTGGAGAGACATCGAAGCCATGAGTCTTGCGTTTGGATCGGTGTCCACAAAACACATGGGTTTTGGTGTCAATTGGTTATCATTGAGAGGAAACTCTTCACAATTTGGCCAAACATTGTTATCCTCCTAAAAGACAAACTTAAGAATCAATTGATTGCCATTTGATTACCGGAACCGACATTAATATAGCAAATGTAGTACTTCTTTCCTCTCACGACATACAGAGGATATGTGTCCTTATATTTGTCGTCACAATAGGCGGCATCGATGGGACCACTGATCTGTATATCTCTGTATCCGAAACTGTGAGCGTAGACCCATTTTTTGTCTTTATAGACACAATCGATGCGCATTTGGATCTGATCTGAAGAGTAAGACAATTGATTTCACAAACAATTCTATAATCAAAGGGATTATACTCTGAAAGAAAAACACCGTTTCGTCAACCATTGCGATGTCATCAATAGGTTTGTTCCAATCGATGGCTTTGTATATTGTCTGGTATTTCTCAAAGAGACCGAAATTGAGTACATCTGAAGAGTATTTGAAGAGTTCAACGTCTGACCATTCAATGGAAGTCCAGTTCCAATCGGCTAAAGAGCCAATAATTACCTCATTTTTGTTGGTCTTCTCGTTATAGTTGACTAAAATCAGTTTATCTCTCAGACGGTGTCCGCACTCGACATTCAAACCGTAATAAAGCGAAGCATCGATTTTATGCCAATTAGTGGTTATTGTCTTCAGGTCTCTGCTGTTCTGTTCTGTGACCTCTTCTGAGTCACGGATTATCCAAAACTTCTGTCCATTTGTCGAAACGAAGAAGTGATCGTCTCTTAGTTTAGCCAAAGAACTGATTTTCGGATAATAACACATTAGATCCTTATATCTCTTGTGAGGTCTGACTTCCATTTGATCTTCGGATTGACTTTCATTCACTCGAATTAATGGCAGACATAAGAAGAGCGCGATTTTCCACTTATTTATCATTAGTTTCGGTAATTTTGGAACAAATTCAGTGATATTTTGTTTAAATCAAAAGTTGTTAAAACTATTCAATACTTCCTATTGTTTAGGATTCGTGTTAAACTTATTCGGATTATATCTCGCGCTTTCCAAAGTTTAAGCATGCTCAAAATTAAACTTTTTACATTTTAAAATAACTAGATTGACCAGGTTACTAGTGGTATAAATATTTAAAAATGCATTTTATTTAAGAAATTGATTTAAGTCATAATAACAATGTGTGTAAAAGGGATGAAAAGATAAAAAGAGTTCATTTGATTAAAATAATTGATTAAAAACATCACTAATTATTGATCTATTTATATGAAAATAATGAGATGACATATGGGGTGCCATACAATACAGAGTAATAAACAGAGAGACTATAACAACTGAAAAATGAGACAAATGGTGGTATTCCTGCCAGTAAATGGAAGACAGCATTGCCAGCGCAGAGTGATGCCAAAGTGGACAAGTCTTTTCCTGTTACAGTAAGGCTCTTTGGTGGCGGCGCTTTTGCTTCCAAAAGGAGACACTGATTGGGTTCGGTTGAGCTGAGAGACGGCTGTTTCTCTGCTTTTGTCTGATTTGTGCCATATCTGCCATCCGTTTGAATTGAGCCACTTATTAGTGAATACAAAATAATGTAATTAAATACTGAAACCATTATCTGCTCTCATGAATAACTTTTGGTTAAATGAAGATCTAGTTTATTAAGCCATTCTCTTTATACCAACTTTTTATCAAGGTTCAATGAAAATTGTGTCTTATTGTCACTTTTATTCCAATCATAAATCGTGTTTTGAGACAAACTTTCCGTTTTATTGAGGTTTTGATTCATATGGAAGTTCTTATCTCCCGTTCCTCTCAACTTAATTGAAATCTTCTCATTTGTTATCAGATTATTATCGATTAAATTCCTTCTTATATCTGAAAAATGACTCATTTTTTACTATTTCCAAACAATTTGAACAAAAATATTACCCAAAGTTTGGATGAAATCAAATGAAATCATTTGAATGAATAAATAGATAATTGTTTTCATATTCACTGATAAGAAAAAACTTTGAATACAACATATATTCAAAAATTATTGACTCAATTTGTTTTGGAAATAAGTGAGAAACTAGTCTTGAATTTAATCCCACCTATAGTTAAGTCCCATTCAGTGGTGATTCTTTGCTCAAGAATCGAACCATAAAGAAATGATTTATCACTCGATATAATAATCAGATTAGCGTTTAATTCCGGAATTGATTTCGACTTTTGTCTGAAAATTGTTTCAACCCTTCATTCAATGGGATTAAACTATTCTGGGTTTAACTGAAGACAGGTCTTTGACTTTATTTAGATAAGAGTTTTCTAATCATTTGTTTTTATAATGAATTTTATTGTAAAAAAAGTTTTGAAATAAATTACAAATCGATTAAAGTATGAAATGATTAACAATTGATTGAAATAATTGTATAATAAATGTTAAAATCGATTGAAATTTGATTGAATTCTTAGAATTAAATAATTATTTATACAAAACATTACTTTAAATCAATAAACGAATGATTAAAAACTGTTTTTGTCTTCAATTTGATTAAGACTTCAATTAATTAAAACTAAAATTTGATTCAAATCTAAAGACTATTATATAAAATGGATTTTCCTCTCAATTGATGGCAAAATATATACAAAAAATTAATTACAATTAAAATGAAAACTAAAATAAGTATTAAATGCAAACCAATCGGCGATTCCTTAAGTACTGACTCAACAATTGATAAGAGATTAGTCGACAGAACACTGTCTTCACTGGTATTGTTTGGGGTAATCGATAGGGAAGTCCTATTAGAGACAGGTATTGATCTCGACTTCTTTGGAGCACTGGTCGCACTCCACGAAACAACACCAGTGGAACTTACAATTACACCTTTCCTTCAGTATTTCCACTCGGGTTTTGTAGCCCCGACCGCAACACATCAGTTCGCAGCCGTCGATGCCCTCTGAGGTCCGATTGCATTGTCTTCCGTGAGTCCCGAGTGAACCGATCTTTGGGTTTCGTTCGCAAAAGTCTGGGGAAGACCTCAGATATATTAAATCCGTTTCCGTCTGAGGCTTGAAGTCGGGGTTAATCGGAACCAAATGCGGTCGCAATCCGTTACCATTCGATGAATAGGGAGAGTATGTCATCGACGCCGCTTCTAGTCTTCCAGTAGTAGACTCTTTGGCGATTGGTTTGAAAACTGGGGTCGGATCGGGTTCTTTGAGCCGAACCTCTGTCGCGGAATCGTATTTCTCTTTCAAAATATCCCCGATTTCCCGAAGAGAGGGCAAAGACCTCCAGCAGGTCTTGAGCTCACAGGAACCGCTCACTCCGTGACATTTGCACTCGATTTTCATGTTGTTGTTCATGACTCTCCTCCCGGCCTCGTTGTTGTGCAGATTCATTAGGGGTCGGGAGAGGCTTACGTTCGGTTTGGAGCCGCGGACAGCCCTCAGGTCACGGGAGTCGACAAAAGTCTTTGCCAGAGCTATACCGAAGGCAATGTTGTCACTACAACCCGCCCACTGAAAACCCTGTGCCGGTTGCATAGCAATGGTTTGGTCGCAGCCGCACATCAAGAGCTGGCCGTTGGAACAGTATTTGGTGACCGCGTGTGCGATACCGGCGCTGGTGATGGCGTGAATGAATGCCGCCTCTCGTGTGCCGTCGTTAAGAATTTTCTTGAAGACCTTCTTCTTAGGAACTGCTGTGCAGTTCCAACGCCTTTCCCTGAACTGGTGCTGGCATTCGGTTATGGCTCTGTTGGCGCCTGTCGTCACACTATCCATAACCTCAGGATTGTTTCGCCATCGGATGGCACAGACTCTTGAGTCCAAACAAATGATCAAAAACAAGAATAAATCCGAAAATATGGACAAAGTTTTCATATTTTGGTCGAAATTAAAGACGAAAAACACGAGAAAAAACGCTCAGACTATTGATCGGAGCACAGGCTATGAAAAGTGTTAAGTGTTTAGGTCTGTCTGTCGACAGTCTTTGGGCAGACTTTATTGCACATCAATGGAGACAAATAGGGATTAAAATCAACAATAATTGAAAAGCTATGCCTTTAATGTCACTCATTGTCCCAAATATAGTGAATGACTGACTATTAGACTGTAATTCACTTCTCATATGAAAATCAAAACCAAATGAAAGTCTATTTTGAATTCAAAACCAATTATTTCTTTGCCTTTGATATCAAGCTTTGAATAGTCGAGTGTTTGAGCTCTTCTCACAGCTGAAGACAATTTGAGATACTTTAAGACAATTGATTTCTTAATTATCACATTCTTATTGAAATAAAAGGTCTATCGATGGGTATCACCGAAAACAATAAGACATAGACTTAATTGCAGTGATTTGTGTTGTGTTTGAGATCTGTTATCATAAGTCAATAGTAAGTAGTTTTTTGTTTAAAGTTTTTGAACAATAGTTTTGATTATTTATTAATAAATCCTATGAAACAAAAGGAAAGACAATCCATTGATAAGGCTTTTAGTGATAATTGTCTTCAAATGAATCTGTTTTTTCAATAATAACAGTATTTTTATTACAAGTTATCGAAACTCAGTTCAGAAAAAGTTTTCACTTAAAGACCAAATTCACTGCACTTTTAGTCTCCGATTCTGTTATTAATTGACATTTGATTTGCATTTAAGTAATCACTTCTTCGCAGGTATTGCCGGCGCCGGTATTTCACACACTCTTAGACATCATTTTTAATTTGAATGTCTGATCCTTTGACACTTAATATCACTGAGAAATTATTGCTGAGATTTCACTGTTTTCATGTCATCTATTAAATGAAAATAAGGCAAACATTTGGGATAAATATAAACTGAGAAATGTTTGGAACATACAGTGAATGCAGGTTTATATCAACAACACTTAGAACATAGGCTTTGTTTATACTTATGGTTGGTTCAAAGTATTGATTCTATTGAGATGTGGTCATAAAAAAGTGAATTAACAATTTACTTATAAAAACAATTTTGAGCTTGATTATTTTATTGCAAGTTTGCTATTACAACAAACTGAGAAATATGCTCTTGTTGATGTTCTTGGTCAATTTACAATCATATGATTGACAATAACGACATTATTCGAATAATTTTCACGTGTTATGGCTTCCCATATAAATAGTGAAATTTTAAGTCAAACAGAAATTGAATTAAATAATGATTATAATTGTCTTAAAGGACTAAAATTAATGCATTTAAACGCTCAGAGTATGGTTAATAAAATTGATTATTTAAAGATTAAATTAAGTGAATTAAAACCAAATCTATTTGCAATCTCTGAGAGTTGGCTCTCAGACCAACATTTTGACTGTGAATTCAATGCAAATAACTACACGTTTTATCGTAAAGATAGGAACTCAAGAGGAGGAGGAATAGCTGCTTATGTGCAGAATGCGGACAACTATAGCCACGAAGAGATCAAAGTCGATGTCAAGAACTTTGAAGTCTTAGTAATAAAGTTCACACAAAAGGTGTCAAAACCTTTTTTTGTGTTTATTGTTTACATAAAACCCAATACTATGTCTCAAATATTAATCGATGAACTCATCGAACTTTGGAACCGATTCGAAGAAAACGAGTGCATATTAATGGGTGATATAAATGTGGATCAAATCAAAGACAAAGCAAATAAATGGTTCAAAACTATGAAGGATTTGAGTTTTAAGCAATTGATAAAAAGCCCCACAAGAAACGAATCACTGATTGACCATATCTATACCAACAACGACAATAATATCAGTGGAAGTGGTGTTATGCAACTCTCTGTCTCAGATCATAGCGCAGTATATGTTGGTCGCAAACTAAGAGCCGTTCAAAGAGGAAAACCAAAGACACATAAACTGATCCAATACAGAGACTGGAAAAAAGTAAACGAAGAATCAATCAAAAGAAGATTATCTGATATTAAACTCAATAATAACGATAGTGTCGACAAAATGTGTAATGATTTGAATGAATCGATTAATAATATAATTCAAACGGAAATCAAATTGAAATCCAAACGAATAAAAGTCTATACAAATGAAAATTGGATTAATTCTCAGATAATACAAATGATGTCCAAAAGAGATAAAGCCTTCAGGAGATGGAAAAGAGCTCAAGCGTTAGGTCGTAATAATCAAGAAATAGTAAACTTGAAAACCATTTACAAAACATTGAGAAACAAAACAAGATATGCCGTCAGGAAAGCAAAGACAAGTTTCTCATATGAAAAGGTCAGAGAGTGCGGGAAAGACAGTGCAAAACTCTGGAAGTTTTTGAACAAATTATTGCCAAAGAGTACAACTGTCCGTTCAATTCCTCTGACAGCAAACCAACTGAATAACAGTTTTATTGACGAAAGAAATCGCATAATAAACGATAAATTCCTGAATGAAGACATCGATTATGACTTGAATTTTGATAAATTCACAGAAAACAGTTTCACGATTCCAATGATTGAGGAAAAAGAGATCATTGAAATCATAGCAAAGATCTCATCAAATAAGTCCTCTGGAAGTGATGGCATTCCAGCAAAATTCGTTAAAAGATTTTTACCCCAGATTTTACCATCAATTTTAATATTATACCACAAAGTGATAGAGTCGTCAGTATTTCCAAGTGCTTGGAAAATAGGAAAGGTATCAGCACTTCATAAAAGTGGAAGTCGTGATGACTGGAATAACTACAGACCAATCACTGTTTTACCGTTTTTTTCAAAAGTCTTTGAAAAATTTGTTTTTAGTTGTTTTCACACATTCTTACGGAACAATCGATTGATAACTGAAAAACAATATGGCTTTCAAAGCAAAAACTCCACAACCGATGCCTTACTTGCAATAAAACACAAAATTATAAACTCATTGAATGATAAAAATAAGTGTCTTATGGTATGCATCGATTTGAAGAAAGCCTTCGATCTCGTCTCACATCAGATATTATTCGATAAACTATTTCGCTATGGATGTGAAGGAAGTACTCTTCAGTTTTTTCGCTCTTATCTTCAAAATAGAGTACAATTTGTAAAAACTCAGACATCAATATCAGAACTAAGACGCACCGGTGAGGTATCTGTCCCTCAGGGATCAATAGGAGGGCCGTTACTGTTCATCACATTTATGAATGATATCGCAAACCTCCCATTAAATGGAAATATGGTTCTGTTTGCCGACGACCTGACCCTCACTGTCAGCGCTAAATCATATGAAGAACTCGAGAGAAAAACCAACGAAGATCTGACTCAAATCAATAACTGGTTATCTCTAAATCGTATGGTTATAAACATCAATAAATGTTGTTATATACTAATGGGTCGTCAACGCAACGAACCCCTCCTTAACATCAGTATCGGTGATAATGTTATTAAAAGAGTTACCGAAACCAATATCTTAGGCATAACTTTCGACAATGAGCTGAAGTTCAACACTCA
>JAQIXD010001763.1:0-13204 GCA_034699985.1 Minunthozetes semirufus | reverse complement strand
TTAAACTTAAACTCAAACAAAACTTATAGAAAACTAAATGAAGACTACTTTTCCATTAACTCAAACTCTATTTTAATTTCTCTTTTGGTTGGATTTGAATTAAAAATTGAGTAAAACCTAAATTATTAAGCGATCAGTTCAAAGAAATTCCTACTATTTTCACGAATCCATGTTTCAGTTATTTGTATTGCCTCAAAAAGTATGGAAGTTTTGATGAGAAAGTTTTTAACTTATATTTCTCAACAAGTAATCGACAAAGTAATGAACTAAGTAAAGGTGGTTTTCCATTGATTATTCAGAAAGTTCATTCAATGGATTCAAAATAGAGAACAATGAAAAACTCATTCCATTAGAATTGGAAATTAACCTCCAATTATGTTATCACTCAATAGCTTATCAGTAATACTAATGCTGTAGTAATGACCAAATTGGTCAAAATAATACCAACAGTCAGAGAAGTTACTATAATTGGAACTCATATTTTAAAAGTTTGTGCAAATGATTGAACTAAACGTTTGGCAAAACTTATCATAAGTCTCTCATTTGAGTCAAACAATAGAACTAAACTGAAGTGAATTTCGCTCAAAATCTATTGAAATGAATGAAAACAAGAAATTAATTGATATAACGAATGCCAACTCTTCCAAACAAATTGGAACAAAACCAATGGAAAAGGATAAGGAAAGTCTATCCATAAACCTGAAGAATATTTTCAAAGATGCGAAACTGTTTAGCGATGAGAACTATATGGTGAAAGAACAAGACATGGATCAAATCAAAGATTTGCGCGAATATGAGTCTTCACCTGAGAGTCAAAGTGGTCTCAAAGCTCTACCAGATTCGGTTGCCATCGGATACAAGAGGAAAGGGCGCAAATACTCTCCGTATAGTCTCAAATGTAATAAAAATCAAATAATGATTGATTCAGAAAAGTTGGCAACAGATCCGACATTAGGTCTGACCTCAAACATTCTTAAGACTGAGTGAAAGGTTGAGGGAAAGACTGAGGGAAACTATTGATTGTTTTAAAACTCTATTAATGAGTGTTTTTGTTAAAAGTTTTATCTTTTTATTTCATTTTAAATCTCATTATCTTTTAATTTGTAAAACATTTTAAGAAAACAATTATTGAATAAAAGGCATTAAAAACTAAAAATTGAGTAAAATATTGATTTAATTATATAATAATTATTAGAAAATAATTCAGTTGTCATCCATTTTTAGGGCAAAATTAATGTCATCGACTGATATGTTGAGTCTTACCCTCTTATAAAGATGAGAGACTCCATTCTCTATAATAATAAGTCGAGAACTGTGCAAATTATAGGCCACTCTCTCCAACTCGACAGTACTCGGAATGTAATGGCCTTCAAAGCGACACATTTCGATGTGATGTCTGTAGATATCGATAAACTTTGACTCTTCCACTCCAGAAATGCGGAATTCCTGGACTACTGCCTGAAGGAACAGCTTTTCTTGAAGAGGGGCTCTCCTAATGCGAACCAATTTTAATGAATTGAAAGTCTCCTGAAGAGCGCTGTCCACTGACTTCATTGAGACAATCTTTTCGTCCTCTATTTGTGCCATTTCTACGGACAGCCGACAGATATCGAGCGCACGTCTGGCATCACCAGAAACGGCGGCCACTTTACGGCAAATCAGTGTAAACGCATCGCAATCGAAGATTTCTGGCAAACCTTCGAGTCTTGATTTGATGATAGCCTCCAACTCTTTATAAGAGTAGGGATGGAATGAAAGTCGGGTCAAACCGAGTCTACTCGAGACCCGATTAATCATAAGCTTTTCGGGCAAATCCATGGAATTGGCGATCGTTAAGACAATAAGCTTAGAGTTTGGTCTCGTCGGCCAATCAAACAAATGGTATAAAATATTTTGCTTTCGAGTCCGCAATAAATCCAATTCATCGACTAATAGGATAACGAACTCATTGTTTGGGTCACAGTTAGAGAACCTGTCATTTAGTTGATCCGCCGCCTGATATGAAGACTTCTTTTCTCCCGTCAGCTCCTATTCGGCCATTTTTTTTTGTTAAAACATTGAATTCATTTTAAGAGGTCTCAAATACCCGAAGAATTTGGACGTAAGCCTGAAAGGGATCACTTAATTTCAATCCATTGATTTCAATGAAAGTGAAATTCGGATATTTGTCACTCATCTCGAGTTTGCGCTGCACTTCATGAACAGTAGCTGTCTTTCCAGTGCCGGGAACTCCCGATATATACATACAACTGAATAATAGGTTAAATCAAAATCAAATGATTGTCTGAATGTCATACCCGCCGACGCCTTCCAAGAGTTTGCTTTCGACATAACTGAAGATGTCTTTGAATTGCGATTCACGACAGGGGAGAGAATCGGGAACAACACTGGAACTCAGTCTCTTGAGCGCCACATCCAACCAGTCTTTATTCATATCAAATACTTTAGTCTTCTTCTTCACTGATTTCGTTTTGGATATAACTTTGTTCTCAACTTTTGAGTGATTTTTATTTGTTTTAACACTTTTTTCAAGACTTTTATCACAACTTATAATATCTTTGGATTTCTTCACTGATTTTCTCGGAGTCTTTGAGCGGGTTTTCGGAGGGCTCTCCGGATCACTCACTAAGATTTCGGGACTTTTTATGGCTTTCGGTCGTTGACTTCGCCGGTTAACTGATTTGTCTCTTAGTGGCGATAAAGTAGCCTTTCTTTTAGTCGGACTCTTTGCCTGTTTATCAACTGAAGTAACTTTTTTGGATACCTTTTTGTCAGCCATTGATTTGAACCGACCCTGGAATCCACGAACTGTGTTCCGAATCGGTTTATTTTGGCACTCATTTTGAATATCCGAGTGATTGTCTTCAAGACTGCCATCAGTACTGACCAAATCCATAGTTATTTTTTTAGACTTTCGTTTGGTCTCAACTTCTATGAAGTCATCGATACCAAACTTTAAGGTCGACTTCCGATTACGTTTAGACAAACGTGTCTTTGAATTTGACATTTCAGAGACAATTCAAAGGACTTTTAACTTATTAAAAGTCTGAACAAAACATAAACAATACTTTTTGGCGCCAAATATCGTCACAAATAATATACAATTGAAAGGTTTACTACACTTTGAGTGCTATCTATTGACCATAAAATCAACAAAATTATTGCCATATTTTTCGGCAAATATTTTAGACTCATATATAACGTAATCAATAAATCAATATTTAAATCAGTTCTTAGTTTTGAAAAATAAATAAATTATTATAAATCCACTCAAAATGTTTTGAAAATTTTATATTTTAAGTCTTGTTTATCTATTATTTGAATATTTTTATCAATTAATCTCTTTTATGCAAATAATTATAATCTAATTATAAATTTGATGATCACTTCCCTCACATTCAAGAATTATGTTGTTTCTGAATAAGTATTGTAATGTTAATCAATTTTGGTTGACGTGTCTGAAGATTTCACCAATAATTTAATAACAAAAACAATCAGATAATTGATATCATAATTAAATTCATTGATTACTCATTAAAAGATCAAATTAGAAGATGTCTTCAGCGGCTGATTCTATCTGTTATACGCTTATAAACAGCGAATTGGATGACACCGTCAATGAAGTTACGCTTAGAAATGATTTGGGTTTGTCTTCAATTTGATTCACTTCTTGAACTCATTTTAACTGATATTTAATTATCACAGAAAAGGGCGAAACGAAGACAAAGACAGAGGCTCTCAAGAAATTGATTTATTTGATACTAAACGGCGAGAAATTCCCTCCAAATATGCTGATGACTGTCATCCGGTACTGTTTGCCATCAAATGATCATCAAATCAAAAAATTGTTGCTAATTTTCTGGGAAATCGTTCCAAAAAGAGGACCCGACGGTAAGCTTCTCCACGAAATGATATTAGTCTGTGACGCCTATCGGAAAGACCTGCAACACCCGAATGAGTTCATCCGGGGCTCAACCCTTCGCTTTCTTTGCAAACTTAAAGAACCAGAACTGTTAGAACCGCTAATGCCAGCGATCCGGACCTGTTTAGAGCACAGGCACTCGTATGTCCGCCGAAACGCTGTTTTGGCCATATTTAAGATATTCGTAAACTACGAGTTCCTGATTCCGGACGCACCGGAACTTATTCTGGATTTCTTGAGCCGAGAGGCAGACGCAAGTTGTAAACGGAATGCATTCCTAATGTTAATACATTTGGATCAGAAGAAAGCCTTGGAATACCTAAACTCATGTCTGGACCAAATCGGAGGTTTCAATGATATCTTGCAATTAGTAATCGTTGAACTCATATACAAAGTCTGTATCGCAAACCCGAGCGAAAGATCGCGATTTATTCGCGCCATTTATAACCTCTTGAATACATCGCAGTCGGCGTCCGTCCGATACGAAGCGGCGGCCACTTTGATCACTCTATCGCAGGCGCCGACAGCTCTGAGAGCGGCCGCCAATTGTTTTATCGATATTTGCATCAAAGAGAGCGATAATAACGTAAAACTCATTGTATTGGACCGACTCATAGCCCTCAAAGACTCGACTTCGGCAGCCGAACGTATTCTTCAGGAGTTACTTATGGATATTCTGCGCATTCTTAATGTGGCCACAGATCTGGAGGTCAAACAGAAGATATTAAATCTGGGATTAGATTTGGTTTCGTCGAGAAATGTCGAAGAATTGGTTCAACTTTTGAAGAAAGAGATTCTGAAACTTCAGAGCGAATCCCAGGGAAGTAGTGAAGAGACAAATAAATACAGACAACTCTTAGTGGGAACTCTTCATTCAATTTGTCTGAAATATCCGGATGTCGTCACTTCTAGTAATCTATTGTCGACTCTCTTTGAACTGTTGACCAATACTGACGACGAGAGTACTGCTATTCTGGTCATTGTATTCACTCGAGAGTTCATTCAGAAGAACGTCAGTCAAAAGAATCTGATTATAAGCAAAGTATTGGATGTATTCCCTCAGATCCGTAACGGGAAGGTTCACAGAGGGCTCATCTGGATATTGGGTGAGTTCTGTGACGACAACGAAACACAAATTCTGGACGCGATGTCTGTCATAAAGGCTTCTATTGGGGAGATTCCTATCGTTGAGTCTGAGCTCAAGAATTTGGAGAACGGAATCGATAACGAAGAATCTCCGGCCCCTTCAGCACCGAGTGGTAACAGTACGAACTCCCGAACAGTAACAGCTGACGGCTCTTACGTCACACAATCTGCTTTGAGTATCACCACTAAAGTCGATAAAACGGCAAATATTCCGCCCCTCAGACAGTACTTATTGAACGGCGAGTTCTTCATCGGAACGGCTCTCGCAAACTGTTTGGTGAAACTGGCCTTACGTTACAGGCAAGTGGTGGGCGCCGGCAAACTAACCAATTCATTCCTGGCTCAGTCGATGCTTATCCTGACCTCAATTCTTCATTTGGGAAAATCTAAATTAATTACTCAAACCATTAATGACGACGACTTCGAGAGGATAGCCCTCTGTTTAATGGTTTTAACCAACTTTTGTTCCCAAAATGGATCCAACGCTGAGTTGGAGGGACTTTTGAAGGAAATATTTTTGTCTGAAATGCGTTCGTCTTTGGATTCGATGCTAACGAGCACTAAGTCTGAACAGGAAGAGGCCAAACATGAGCTCAAGTCAAAGAAGAATAAATGCGTTGAAAGTGACGATCACTTGACGTTCACTCAACTTCTCAGCAAAAACTCCGAGACAATGGAAAACCAGTTTGACGTGAGTTTATCGCAGGCCATCGCCGGTAATGTCGGGCCCACCGCTACCACAACTTTGGGTCAAAAGGGATCGAATGTGTCGGACCTATTGTCTGCCAGTAAATTGTCTAAAGTGACACAACTGACCGGTTTTAGTGATCCCGTCTATGCTGAGTGTTATGTAAACGTAAATCAATACGACATTTGTCTCGACGTTCTTATTGTGAATCAGAGTTCGGATACACTCCAGAACTGCACTCTAGAATTGGCGACTTTGGGTGACCTTAAACTCGTTGAGAAACCCCAGCCCTTAGTGTTGGCGCCGCACGACTTCGCAAATATAAAAGCATCGGTGAAAGTGGCCTCAACTGAGAACGGAATCATTTTTGGAAACATTGGTTAGTCTTTACTCCTATTCTTAGCTTTACTTTAATTTTAACCATTTATTCCTTTTGTCTTAAAGTCTATGATATTTCTGGATCAACGAGTGATCGGAATGTAGTGGTACTGAACGACATCCACATCGATATAATGGATTATATAATACCCGCGACCTGTAATGACTCGCAATTCCGTCAAATGTGGGCGGAGTTCGAGTGGGAGAACAAAGTGACTGTCAATACAGCGCTGTCCGACCTCCAGGACTACCTGAATCACTTGATTAAGTCGACAAATATGAAGTGTTTAACCCCTCAGAAGGCACTGTCAGGTGACTGTGGCTTTTTGGCGGCCAATCTTTACGCGAAATCGATCTTCGGAGAGGACGCGTTGGCTAACGTTAGCATTGAAAAAGCATCGCCTGATTCACCCGTTTCCGGCCACATAAGAATCAGAGCTAAATCCCAGGGAATGGCTTTGAGTTTAGGCGATAAAGTAAACTCCTCTCAAAAGGCCGCAAAACCCGCTTAAGAAATCGTCTCTAAGAAGATCCACACTTTAAATGACATATAATTTATTTTATTATTGAATTCAATAGAAATTCATTGAAATATTGGAAACTTTTTTATCGTTTGAATAAATTTACGGAAAATTTAATTAAAGTTAAATTACTTTTCATTTGATTTAAAACACTTTTTATTTCAATTAATTTATTAAAAGTTATATTAATTTTTGTTTAAATGGAAGAGAAATGACTGTTAAGTACTAACACTTTGTCGAGATATCTGGGGTCTAATACCTTACGCCTTATCGACAATAATTCTCCATTTGTTGAATAGTGACAACACTTGGATAAAACGGGAGGAATACTGAGTATTCTTTGCGCCAAATTCCTGAGTTTTGGCAAACGATTTGAGTGCTCTCCGCACCAGAATTCCAAAGGCTGTGTCTGTCCGACATCTAATTGAAGATATCGTTGCAATTCATCCCTTTCTTCTTCATTTGTTTCATCCAAATATTCAGTGAACGCTTCCGCAGTTTTATCTTCAATTCCTTTAAATCTTTTTCTATGACTTTCGCTATCATTAGAAGAGTTTGCGTCTGAAGATAGACTATCAGAGATGATCTGCTCTGAAGAGGACTGTTGTGTTTGCACTGGTTTTTGCTCTTTAGGCTCCTGTTTGATGGAAAAGTAAACCATTTGTTTGCGTATAATATCATAGGTTTTAGTTCTCATGTCTTCGCTAAACATCTTTAGTTTCTTAAATCGTGGATCAAAACAGACGGCCATAAGAAATATCGGGTGATTTAAATTGCTCTTCAAAATGGCATTTCTTATCTTCTCTTTCATAGTCTTTATGAGATTGGAATCACTTTCTTTGCATTTGCAGTGATTTTCGAGTTTTACTCTCCAAAGAGATATCAAATTAATAGTTGTAATGCTTTTGTCGGTCTCGAAGTGGAAGTAATTCAAAGCTTCGGCGAAAGGTATCAAAAAGTCTGTGATATCATCAAAACAAGGTTTCCCCACAAATCTTAACTGTTGTTCACTAAGAATTTGCTTCAGATTTGGGAATTCCTTAAGAAGTTTAAAAATCTTCAAAACTTGAAACCAATTATTAAAATTAGAGATCCCTTGAGTGACAAACTTAAGACCGAATCCATCGATATTTTCCATAACATTTGTAATCATTTTTATTTCGTTGAATATTTGACTGAACTCTTGGATGGAATGGATTTCATCCAAAATCCTATTCAACTGATGACTCACACAAAACAGGAAATTGTCGTTAATATCGATACTAAAGTTCGTGAAGTCGTTATCGAATAAGTATATGAACTCTGAGTTGACATCAGTTATGTCTTTGCGGATGAAATCCAATTGTTTGATGAGCTGTTCGGATGAACTGATGTGTGAAATGTCTTTTGTCACAACTATTTTACAGTAAAGATTGTTTTGATGGCTGTTCCCTAAGTGGGCCCAAACTGTCATGAATTGTCTTTTTGTGATCTCTTGTGACCACAAATCAACGACAAATGTAATAAATGGAAGACTTTGTAGAACTTTCTTAAAATCAATCCTCGATGTCTCGAAAGCAGTGGTTAGAAGACTATTGACTTGAAGTCTCTCAAAATTAATGGAACCATTGATTGCACCGAAATTAATCAATTGTTGGACTAATTCCAAGAATAATCCATTTTCTAATACTTCTAATGGTATGAGTTCTGAACAAAAGAGTTTAACAATATTTAGAGTCAATATGTCTTCACTGAATCCGTTATTATCTTCCGAGTGATTGGAAACTAAAGCCATCGATGACTGTTGTGCTGCAAACGACTGATGAGCGAAAGCACTTCCCATAAGATTTTGGGCTAAATTGCGACTATTTTTGGCCAAATTATTGACCATTTCTATGGCTGCCAATGAGTTGAAAGTTAAGTTCGGCTTAAAATTGGTTTGAATTTTATTGGGAACAACTGCTGAAGACGTAGAAGCAGTGGTTGGGTGCACACCTTTGTTGCTATGGTTTGCTCTATTCATTTGAGACACTTTTGTCGATCTATTAGAAGAAGATCCAAAAGGAATTCCTGCGGCCAAAGCAGCGGCAATCGCTTGTTTAGAACAGGGATGTCTGTGCAAACCACCAGTTCCTTCGCGAGCTTTATAGCTGACAGGTTTCATACACCTGACGCACACAGCATAAGGAAGAGTAATGCCGTCCAGACATACCAATCTGAAGAACTGCCAAATGTCAGCCCTGGCGTCCTTAAACTCAATTAGTCGGACCCTTTCAGACTTCTCAAGAATAAGTTTAGCGATAATTGTCTTGTCGTCGACAATATTCGCTAATTTACTGACACGAGTATCCATTTTTAGCTCAGAATATCAGCACAATTGCAGACCAATTCTTGAATTGAAAGAAAGTAAGGTTTCCTCGAAATTCACAAAATCACGAACTTTTCAAAACTCACGAAAACTTATATGAATTGCAATTAATTTGTTTTGATTTGGGATTCACTTAAAACAGAGATAATTAGATAACACATAAAATGGCATCAAAACCATCACAAACACACACACAATGATCACACCCATGGGCTGGTCGTATCACGAAAGTTCTGTGTGCGTCATGTGAGTCATGTCACGCAAACTTTTCCCTTTTAATCACACACACATATTGTGCTGTGCTGTGCTCTGTTATGCTGTGCTGCTCTTCATAACATACACACTATGAGGCCACGGGTTGGGCAATGGGGGAGAGAAGGGAACATTAGTGAGATAATGCTATCACCCATTGAGTGTTGAGAATATAAGCCCCAAAAATAGAGGCCAACCCTTATCTTTCACTGTATGTGTAATGATTGCACGCATGTCCTCCACAATAAACACACGATTATGAAAAGGGATTTCGTTTTTGGACTTTAAGTAACGTTAGTATTGTCTGAATGAGAGACCAAACACATGAAATCCAAACTCAATTCAACCTATGATTCACTTAAAACATGATGTAATGTAAAAGCATATGAAGTGAAGTAATTCTCATTCAAATGACTTTTACTGTCAGAAGAGGGGAACAAACTCTTTGATAAATAAAGGAATACGTTATCAAAAGCGCTAAAATATAATCAAATTAATATTGAATCACATATTTGTCCACAAATTGACCACAAATTGCTTTCACTTCACAATTTGAAGACTCAATCATTCGAATGGAAGTGAGTTTTGGTTTTTGTTTACAAACAATTGTTTTGTTTACAAATTAATAACAAAAACAATAATAACATTTGCTTTCGTAGAAAACACCGATTTCTCGTTTACAAGAGATTTGTGCCCACAATGGACTCACTCCCGAATACCAGCTCTTATCAGTTGAGGGTAGAGTTCATGCGCCAACTTTTATCTTCAGGGTTCAAGTCGGAGGTCAGTTGTGCTCTCATTAATCCATCAAAATATTTGTTTTACTTAAATATCGATTAATCGCTAGAAATCTGTGCGACGGCTACGGGTCAGAGCAAGAAGAAGGCCAAACACGCGGTCGCCAAAAGAGCCATCGAATTGATTATTAAAGACAGTGATTATCAGGTGGAGAACCCCGAGACCATTCTGGAACTCCTTAATCAGGACCTAAAGTGAGTTTAAGTCTGTTTTTAATAGAAACCAATTTTTAAATTCTCTTTCAGTGATAGCAATGAAAGCGAGAGTTTGAGCGAAAAGTTTGAAGACGAAGAAGAAGGCGCTGACTCTAATCCCGTCGGAAAACTCCAAGAGATCTGTATGAAGAAGCACTGGAGACCTCCTCATTATGAGACCATAAGTGAAGAAGGATTACCTCACGAGAGAGTCTTCAAAATGGATTGTATTATTGAAAACATGGACTTCACTGAGTCAGGGGTCGGAAAGTCTAAGCGTTTGGCCAAAAGAAAAGCCGCACAGAATATGATTAAACGACTCAAAGACGAGAATCTCGCAGATAGTGATGACGTCGCCGTATGTCCTGCCCTTACATTTCCTATACTCTTATTTTGTTTTTTAATTCAAATGAATGTCTTTCCCTTTGAAGGACAAATTGCACGACAAGAAGGACACCACTGTTTTCGACGATTGGATTCAATCAAAGAGTTCTGGGAAAGTGATTCCCGCGAAACAGAAAATCGATAACTTCTTCATTAAATTCAATGAAGAGATTAAAGACAGAGTAAACGATTTGATTGAGACAACAGTCGACACCAAAACAGTCACAGATATGGGTCTGGAATACGAGACCGACTATTTGACGGCTCTTAAAGAGCTCACAAAATCAATGGACAGTTCATTCAAAGTTCTAACCGTTCCTCAACTGAGTTATTCGAATAACTATCAGTGTATGATTCATGTGATTCCTAACGACATCTCATATTCCGAACTTCCAATTCTGACCTCATGGGGAGCAGCGGATCAGTTAGAAGATGCCAAACAGACCGCCGCTGGAAATGCCTTCAAATTATTGAGTCTATTAAGAAGTAAAACCTAATTATCTGATTAATGACAAGAGTTTATGGTGTGTTCTCTTCAGATCATTGATATCTTGTATCCAAACGAACCAATTGTGCTCTTATTGTAAATATTAGTCAATAATTTGTGATTCTTTTGGAAACAAATCAAAGAAATGGATTTAAGTCCGAATCAAATGATTTCTTGATTTGGTTTTGAAAATAATTTAATATATTTTGGTTTTTAACTTATTTTTCGTGATTTGTGTTCAAATTTTTTACTCAAAATTCTTATAAACTTTTGTTTGGAATTAATATCAAAATAAATGACAATATATTCTGTGTTAGTGTTAGTGGTCTTCAAGAATACAAACGGCGTTATCGTAAACCATCTGTAGGTCCACTTTATGTCCGACTAAATCCCTGATGTTATCGATGCCGTACTTAATCATTGTCGGCCTCTCAAGTCCGAGACCCCATCCCAGAGCGTTGACATTTGGGGGAAGACCCATCGGTAAAAGCATTTCTGGTCTGAAAACACCTGAGTTTCCGATTTCGACCCATTTCTTGAGGCCCTCGTGATAGCTGTACACTTCCATTGAGGGCTCAGTATAGGGATTGTAAGTCGGTTTAAAGCGAAGGCTTTTGATCCCCAGTTTTAAGAAGAAGTCTTTGATGAGTCCCATCAGATCCCCTAAAGTTAGGCCTTCATCTGCTGCCACCCCTTCTATTTGATGGAATTCCGCCAAATGAGTGGCGTCTAACGTCTCGTTTCTGAACACCCGATCGATACTAAAGAGTTTGACCGGTTTGAAGGGCTTTCCTTTGCACTGTTGAGCCAAAGCGTGAAGCATTCGCGCACTTATAGCTGTGGTGTGGGTTCGCAACACATTCTTCTTCGTCTCTTCAATTTTCCAGTCGTATTGATATCCCTGAGAACCGTATTCGCCTCCCATATGGACGGCCTTCACTCTCTCCATATAATCCATTGGCAGTGAATTACAGTTTTTAGGATCTGATAAAAAGAAGGTGTCCTGAAGATCACGGGCCGGATGTTTCTGCGGCACAAACAGGGCATCAAAGTTCCAGAAAGAGCTCTCAATGAACCGATTGGTCGGCATTTCTGTGAAACCCATCTCTAAGAATATTTGTCGAAACTCTTGTCTAACTTTAAGCAATGGATGCAAATGTCCTCTTTCTGGAGGTATTCCCATCGCATCGAAGTTATAGTCTTTGAATGATTTGTCTTTCCAACAGCCCTTTGCTATCATTTCTGCGGTTATATCCGTCTCTTGTTTTTCAATATTAAGAGTGAAATCCTCTCCTTTTTCGATGTCATAACTCTTGACAATCACTTCTTGTATTAGTTTTCGTTTTTTCAGTTCTTGTTTTTGTTGTTCTTTAACCTAATTATCACAAAATAGGCATTAATTAAGACATTCATTTAAAATGAGTACAGACCTCATCGATGGCCAGACTATTGATTCTTTTAAGCAATAACTGGACCTCATCTTCGATTGTATCCGCTTTTCTTTTGACAATTGGTTTACTGGAAGTCTTGTCGATTGCGATCCACTTCTGAGACATGGCTTTACTGAACCCGAGTTTCGCCACATTTGGATCTCCGATTGCTTTCATAAGAACCGATTGTTCAATACCTTCCTCTGGAATGGCGTTCCAAACGATGGCCTCATGGCTTCCATTTTGGACAATCTGTTGGCCCTCTTTTGTTAAATCGAATCTTTTGCTCTCGTTTTGAGTGCTTTTAATGATATTTCCCAAAGACTGAAGACTTTTAATAACACCGACAATCTTCTGGTGATCTATCGATAGCTCTTCAGAGAGAGCCAATGAATTCAATTTAGACCTTTCGTTCAAAATCCTAAGAATCAATTCATTGATGTTTTGATCCATGATTTTGCTGAAGACAACAAAAAATGACTGTTTGTTGTGTGAGTGAGTGAATCACATGTGTGTCCACTCACTCATAAATTACATCATTAAAGGGCTCTCAAAGAGAGCCCTTTAAAAGTTTTAATTAAGATTTAATTGAAATAAAGACAATTTGTGTCGAAATCAAGTGTTTTATTGAATTTTAAACAAATTTTTGAATGAATT
>JAQIXD010001762.1:0-13209 GCA_034699985.1 Minunthozetes semirufus | reverse complement strand
GAGAGAGAGAGAGAGAGAGACCACAGAATTGAATCGACAGATCGGGAGAGATATGATAGGAGTTTAATGATGTGTTAATAAAAATTGAAAAAATATTTAAAGAATAAGTGATATATCTATTTGAGAGAAAAGTATAGTTCAGTTTAGAAGGAAAGGCGAGAACAAGAAAAAGATTGTGTGAAAAGTAAAATAAATTACTCGGTTTTCAGATTGAGTTTGTTTTATATTTTATCTGTTGGTTAGTAATGGTTAACAGCACTGGTGTAACACAAGATGTGCCGTTCAATCAAAAGCCAACTTTCATAGACTGTAGAGAAGTTGTGAAATAAGTTTTTGGTTTAGTCGAGGGCTGCAATCGACGACCAGTTAGACTGAGTTAGACTCAGTGATCGGTTTTATAATCATAAGCTTAAGGATTAGCACAAAAATAGTCGTTTGTTATTTGAAGACTCGCCAACTAAAGGCTCACTTTGTTGTGCCGATCAAAGGCACTGGAACTTCAGTTCTGACCAAACCTCGACATAAGAGATTAAAGTGTTAGCCAATACTCAGTACAGCACTGGTCTATCACTTGATTCTGGTGTCGGGCATTACACACATTATGCAGACATTTCTAACGTTGTTTAGCTCTTGAATAAAAGATTTGTCTGAATAAATGTCACATTTGTTTCTCCAGTTTCGTACCCATTATTTCGGTGAAGCACTGCATCTCTAAATAATTTGTGTCCTCTATTTTGTTCACTAATTCCCATCCAATTTGTATTTATTCTGCTATCGTTTACTTCAATCACTTCCAGACCATAATATTTTAAGTTTATTTCTGAAGAATCAAATTCTTCATATTCTTCGAGATTCCTGTGACTCAGAAATGAAATGGATTTGAATCTGAGTCTAATTTTTATGGATTTTAATTCATTTTTTAGTTTCATTTAAGTTAAGGTCTTTAAGGAATTCATTTCATTTGAAGTTTGCTTAAAGGAATTGCTTCATCTGTTAGATATATTGCATGCAAATGGACCAGGAGTGTGTGTGTATATGTAAAAGTATGCTCATATATGCTCATGTATTATATAATGAGTGTGGATGAACATACTCATATACTCATATACGAATATATGAACATTTGAACACATGAACACATCCTACTGTCTATCATTTGAATTTTCCGACTGAATAACACAATCCAGAGCTAAACAGAAGTATAGTCAGACCAAAAATTGTCACAATTATTGGTGTGCATTGAGTTTATTCTGAGTGCGAGCCTGGAGTAGACTCAGAGTCAGTTAGTGCTAACTTCTATTAGGGTTTGTTCGCAATACAGAACACTATTAGAGCAAAGAGTATAAAATTTAGTTTATTTGGTGCACACATCGAATCAAAGGCTATAAGTCTGTGCTCATTGTGCTGTTGGTGCTGTTTATGGTGCACTAGTTCTTCGCTTCTTTGATGATGAAAGTGAAGAACGAACGGTCCTTCTGTGCCTCCAGGTTTCCAAAGAGACGAAAGCTTTTTTCCAGTTTTACTACGACTACAGCCACTAAAGTAGAGATCAAAATACAGAATACACTGCAATACACTATTGCACAGAATATATGGCACTATTCAGCTCTCTCTCTCTCTCTCTCTCTCTCTCTCTCTCTCTCTCTCTCTCTCTCTTCTCCTCAGTCTTTTATAAATGCAATCGATAAGAATAACCAAGTTCATTAACCTTAAAAGATAATTAATTGAAGATATTTTCAATTTTAAGTTTAATAAACTCAAGGGTATTTCCTCTCTTATACCTACCTTATTGTGAAAGTTTTTATTCCAAGAATAGTTTGAAATTCTCATTTATCACTGACCCAAATATAGCCCTCCCTGGAGATGGCGATCGGTAGACCTAGAAATGAAAAGATAAGACGTTTGTGTTGTGTATGAGTTTGACATTTCATGAGTCGATCTGTTGCTGTCTTTAGGGAATAAAATTAATCACTTCTTCTATTGTGAATGTCTTCTGAATGTCTTCCAGTATTTTCTCTCATATCTTGAATATAATGTCATTTTTCTCATCAATGAGTTCTTGCATTTATTCCATCAGTCATTCCAAGAATAAATAACTAGTTTTTGCTCCTTTGAAATGCAATCCTAGAGTTCATCGCAAGACTTAAATAAACAAAAATTAGTTTAAGAAATAAAATTCAATACTTTTTTCAAAGATTAAGCAAAAGATGAAATTTTTTGTATTTCTTTCGCACAGAATGTCTACAAATTGTGTATATTCTGTGCATTTGAAGACCTTTTACTCAATGGATATAAATTTCTTTAGCGAAAAGAGAGCACAGAATAGCACAGAATCAGCGATAAAGCTCTCAAAATGATATTTATTATACCGTTCGACGATCCTCGAGCGCTCATACATCTGAATGAGTGAACTGAACAGATATTTGTGTTCATTAAAGTCGTGTGTTTTTTGGTGGTGGTGTTCCCCTTGAAAAAAAGCGAGAGAACCCATACCCTAATAGATCAGTTCAGATGTATATCTTTCCATTTGGTCTTCACATACGACTCATTGCACACCAGTGTTGACATACTATCACTTGTGTGACAAATATAGTGGTCCTCAGCCTCACAGCTCTCACTCGCAGTCCTTAATATGTATGTCTCCTCTTCTTTCTCCTGTGCATAGTCTGTCCCCTCCATCACAACCGATCCCTTTTACATATCAATGTCATACGAGTGCAAACAGACAGACAGACTAAGAGGGAGAGAGTGTCGAATGTATCGCTTGTATAATAGAGGTGTCCATAGAGGTGGGGGTTACCAACGGTCACGAAAATACGGAAATAATATGCCTTTAAAAACAAATTTTAAAATTGTTGAACAAATTCAAAATTACCATGTTGATTTCCATATAATAATTGAGCAATCAGAATTTTATTGATTAAAATAAACGAACTTGAAAATTTTGGGATAATTACTAGCTTGGCTATTTTCCAAGCAATTTGTTGTCCGCATAACAACTAATGTATATTTTTGTTTCTTATCTAACGCTCAGACCCACCAGCGGTGTCCATTCAACCGGTCGGTGCCATAGCTGTGAACGAGACGTCATCGGTGCAGATGTGGTGCACTTTTGACGCCAACCCTCCAAATGTGACAGAAATTGTTTGGTATAAAGACGGACAGCCATTGAATGCGATGAAGACATTGACAAGAAATAAGATTAACACCGGAACAGATGTACGGGGAATACCAACTCTCACTATTAATAATATTAATAGAAACGACAGCGCGAAGTATAGCTGTCATCTGAAGAATGCGTTCGGTAGAGGCAACTCTCAAACATATTCTGAGCTTCAGGTCACGTGTAAGTACCCTATTTATACCGATATTATCCAGGAATGTGCAAGATTTTCAAGTCAGGTGTCAAAATTCATGTGTCAATAACCCAGGAATCAGACAAAATCGATATTTTAGCAAGAAAAACCACCACCCCTTGCGCATCCCTGCATTTTAAACATATCAGACTCACCACAAAAATTCGTAGTTTAATAGAAGACCACATTTTTCAATAAATATCTTCTCATTTGCTCTAAAAATTTGTTTATAAATATTGATTATCAACGCATCTGTTCGCTGATGTCACTCCTCATCAGTTGATATGTTGTTCCCCTCAAACACACAGTGAATGACTGTTACTGTTATCCAACAAAACAAATATAGAAATAAATTCTTAGGCTTTGAATCAAATATCAGATTTCATATTCATTTATGCGTTGATTGTGTTTGGGATTAGTTTTAATGCTATCTCTTATTCATTCTGTGCTCTCATTTGAAAATGACTGACAGATCCACCGGTGGTTACAATAGAGATGGATCCGTACGTTGTGGTCGAGTCGTCGACGTCTATTGTGCGGCTCCGGTGTGTGACAGTAGAAGGAAATCCCCGACAACTATCTCTGGTCCACTGGTTTCTCAACGGAGATCTCGTTGAGTCTACTTATGGCGACCAATTGGACGGACAGTCGGCCGACCAGTTTGTTATGTCTAATGTGTCGCGCACTCAGGCCGGCAATTATTCCTGTCAGGGCTTCAACGGCGCGGCCAACGCCAGCCGTGTGTCCGCTGCCAAACAGCTCATCGTTAACTGTAAGTCTGACATCAGATTAATTGAATTTGTTGTTCCCATCCGTTGCCTCTCATTAATATTTAACTGAAAGCTGGTGTTCCCATCGGCTGTTCCCTCGACACGAATATCACTGAATTTCATTTATAAGAAAATAATAATTCATTTCTTTCTCTTATTTTTGTTGAAAAACTCCGAGATTTGAACCAAAAGTGAAAAAGTCTTTCATCAAAGAACTGAATAATAATTTGAAACTGAATTTCAATGGCTTTTAATATAGCTTTCATTGAAGCCATTCCTCTCATCTATCATCAGATATGATCATCAGATATGATCATCAGTTGATCAGTGCTTTTGAAAAATCAAATTAAACTTCAGATTTATATCAAGAGTAAAGTCTGGGCCCAAGAAAAATGAAACTCTCCTTTTAATGCATTTTCTCTCGTCTTATAGAAAGATATAAATATATAGACATAAAAGTTATATAACATTTGATTCATTCAAATATCGTATAATAAATAATAATTCAAATTCAATGCAAAACAGAATCAAAAGTTTTATTCAAATTCTTTGCCAAAAATTATTACTATTTTTGAGTGAAATTCTGTTTAAAATTTTGAATTTGATTTTAAAGCCGAAACACAGAGAAATGTAATTTGAATTTCAGCCGAAAATTATTTAACTATTCTTTGATTACATATCACTTGAAAGATGAATTGACAATTGAATTGAGTGCTCGAATCAAAAGGACCACGAATTCAATTATTCAGTTTAAAACATTTCTCATTCAAAAGACTGAATTATTCATGAATTCCCAGCAAAAAGTTCTTCACTCTTATGAACCGAAACATTATTTGATTGATAAGCGGAATAAGCAAGGTAGGCCCTGTTGTTAACTCAATTAACATTGGTAATTTCAAATAGGAAAACACCACATCCCTGAGCCGTCTTTAATTCATTTCATATATAATTCTATTGAAAACCAGATAAATATTTTTGAAACTTTAATAAATGATTGAAATTCTTAAGTTAGAGCCCACCCGATGGCCATCCCTATTGTGAAATATAGCAAACAAGTGATTCAAATCTAGGAATAAATTAAACGAATAGTTAATCAAAAAAAGGTCTACTATTTGTATGCGTCGATATGGAGACCCCTCCCCAATGTCTTTACATTTCATTAACTATTTTTTAAAAGTAATCTCCAAATGATTGGAGAAATAGTTTTTAAAAACTTCTTTTCAATGCAATCATATCGTCGTCTGATATCAAATATAAAGCAGTGGTCTGTAAATGATTTATACCATCCCTTCAAACATAACTCATTCATATATTTTCCTCTCTTAAAATATTCAAAGCCGTCAAACATTGAGGAGAGGGATGTTGTGTGTCTGTGCTCTCCAGTGCTGGCAAACGTCATGAATAATATAATATTCCTGCAGAGCCTGTAGTCATATATAATATTGACCTCAATTATACATCTCTTATGGATCTATAATATTATACAACTTTTGTATATAATGTGTGTATATTTCCAACGATTCGAATGCTTTCAAATAACTCTGATTTCTTTCTCTCTTACCATCTCTTAAGCGAAATGATTTGAGTGAGACAGGTATGAGTCATGTGCTCTCATAGCAGTTATCAGTGCATTAAATACGATATATTTTTTTGCGCCGATATATCCCAATGACTATCACTTGAAAAATAACTGCAATTTATTCATTCATCTCAAAAGTCTTCTCAAAAGGAAGGGAAGAAAATTTGAATTTTCATTCGTTTCACTCGAAAATATGCAAAAAATGTTTCGGATAATACATTTTTGCATAGAATACCATTTGGGAAAAAATCAAGTTATTATACGTTTAAGGGTATACTTAACCTGAACTTTCAATACAGTTCTGTCCAAAAGTGGATGTTTTCTAATATTTTGCTTAAGAATCCAGAGTTGTATCGAATTTACATAATTTTTATGAAATACTTAAATATTTGAACTCAAATAATGAGAGGAGAGGGAGGGAAGGGATGGATTCAGAGGGAAGGAGAGGGAGAGCGAGAGAGATAACAAAATTATTTAATAATAGCCTTTACTTCAGGTTTGAAATGTGTTTCTCTATTTATTATTGGATTTCTTTCGTTTGTCTTCTTTTGACTCCAAATATAATCTCAAAGTTTTCCTTCAAATTTATCTTCACTTTTGAATTCAGTGAACTTATTCTTTGCGATTCAATTAGAGATTCATTTTTCGTAGGCTTTCCTCTACTCTCAAGTGTTTTCACTATTCAATTAAAACGAATAGTTTTTGACAGAAATTTCAGCAAAAGTTTTGCTAAAAATTTCGTCTGAAATAACGATAATTAGATAAAAGGCTTTGACTTTTGTTTTAGTCTTTTATCAGAATCTTTTTATTCTTCCTGTTCGCGGAGTTCCTTAACTGTTCTTGGAAGTCAAAAATAATAACAACGAGCAGAAAATATATACAATATATTAATAATAACACAATATTTTCCGATGCCTTAGAAGTTATAACAGAAAATAAGCCGATATTTCATATAATAATCGCCAAAAAACACTATAATATTATTGAATGGAAAGACATTAGTGTTTATCACAACTGAAAAACAATCCTTATTATTGAGGAAAAGATTTCTCTCCGATGAAATCCAAATGCATTTCAGGGGTTAAGACTATTCTTAGACAAAAAACATATCTCTGATATCAAACACATAATCATAAAATACATACGAATTTCTGTCTTTAAGTACTCTTTGAAAGTGTTTTCATTGTTTTTTATGTCGAAACCGAATATGTCTTTTAAATGTCGTTTCTGTGGATCTAATCACTGATCGATTAGATTATGAATTATTACTCAGAAAGAAGTCTTTTATTAAGTATTTATTGATTTGATTTCTCGTTCAACAGATCCGCCGGGAGAGGCGTCCCTCAGACTAACCGATGGCTTGAATTTTGCCATAAAAGGCACTGTTGTGTCACTCGAGTGCCAGTTCAATGATGCCGGTAATCCCAGAGCGGACTCCTATGTCTGGACACATAATGGGAGGAGGATTGAGCCGATGTCCAACCAAATGAACATTTATAAGACGGGTCCGTCCGATGTGTCAACTCGTGGGGAGTATAGCTGTGCGGCAATCAATTTCGTAGGACAGGGAAAGTGGGCCAACTTCTGGCTCGATGTCAAGTGTGAGTCAATATTTTCATCAGTCGTTTCCCCCCTTTTGGCAGAAAATTCAAAACATTTTTCAAATAAATTAAGAAATTCATAAAAATTATGACATTTTTTGACAGAATATTAATTAAAACTCTAATTACTATTAATTGACAGCTCCTCCACGGCTTGTTCAGGGGTTGGAGCCCAGTGTTGGCTCACTGGCCAACAGAAGTCTGTCCTTCTCCTGTCGAGTGGAGTGTCACCCCTTGTGTGCAATCAATTGGTTTAGGAATAATCAAAGCTTAGACCCAAACACTAATGTCTTAAAAGGGGTCTATTATCGGATCGAAACAGTGGAGCACGAGATCGACGACAGGAACGGTGTGTTCGGCTCTATAACCAGTTATCTTCATATACTCAACAGTTCATCGCTCGACGACAACGACGTCTTCCAGTGCCAGAGCGATGATAACGGGATCGGACCTCCAGTCAGCTCATCCATGATTTATAGACTCGAATGTATGTATAAATCAGTAATAAATTATTGCGCGAATTCAATCAAATCATTATTTATATTGCTTTTGGATCGGAGACAATTTCCTTGAGGCCAGGGATGTGCAGTAAGGGGGAGTTATTTGAGAATTTCTGGAAAAAATATTCAGCGCTATTTTCTAGCAAAACTTTCTATGGCTTTCTGATAAATTTTAATCTAGTAACTTTCTCAAAAAATGGCTCAGAATAATTGTCAATTCCCTGTTCATCCCTGATTGAAGATAGAAATGATTTTTTTGACACATTTCTGGAAATTTTGCGATAAAAATATTTTTCATAAATTTTGTGACAATTTATCGGAAAAATAGGAATAAATTCGTTTTGAAAGAAAAGAGAAATCAAAATAAATGTTCAGTTGTTTTGTGAATTGGGATAAAAATGGGAAATACTTTTCTGCTATCAATCAAAAAAAGGGCAAATTTTTTCCGCAAAACAGAAATATTTTGTATTTAATTCTCATTCAACTCATAATCAAATGGATATCCTTTGAGTTAATCAATAATTGAACCGAAATTAATGGAGAAATTAATTTGATTAATGAAATCAAACAAAATAATGAAATACATGAGTATTTTCACCCGAATTAATTCAAATTCATAACTTATTCATAGAGGACAAAGTGGTTCAACCATTTAATTGCGAGATAATTACCATTAAAAACATATTAGTTTTCATTAGTCTGATTGAGAGACAAATCTATTAAATATTAAACAAAAAATATATGAATTATAAACACAACTAACAGTTCGTTAACATTCCTGAGCTATTAGTAGTGGAAATCAGGATAATTCCGGTGCTTATGGATGGCCATAGGGTAGTACCAATCTATGCACAATGTAATTTTCATCAGATCAAAGCCCTGGTCAACTCAATCAGTATTAATATTCGCAAATATTTGAGCAAATGATCCAAAAGCAAACCCAGTATTCAATGCCAGAGCTATAGATAATTGAATTATAATTCCCATACGATTGCAATACATCTAATAAAATGTGTGTCCGCTCTCCGGTCCAGACCCTCCACACAACGTCCAGATATCAGTGCCTCGACTGGAGCTAATGGAAGGCGATCCCATCGGCGATGATCTAATACAGTGCAACGCATTAGCGAATCCAATCGCTAATTATTACTGGACTACAGCCAACTCCGATCACATCATTACTATCGGCAGATATTTAACATTTAATGGGAGCTCCTCTCTGGTGACACGTGACCACAGCGGTAATTACACGTGTGTGGTCACCAACAGACATGGAATGGCCACTCAGCACATGACCATCACCGTTCTCTGTGAGCACTTCTCCCAATTCATTATACAGATTAATACTAATCAATGAGCAAGTACAAAAATGTACTTGATAAATTACTCGATCAATTTGTTTGCGCGTCATTAATCATGTTTAGACCAGCATAAAATGATTTGGTCTTGTTCTATTTTGTTAACTGATTTAAATGGTGTTATAAAAAGTTTTAATTAAATTTATAAACCAATAAGTTAACTAGTTAGTTTGCATTTTAATTAAAAATTTTGAGTTAATTTTATATATTACAGTTCTTAAAAAATAACAACTTGGTAAAAAATCATTTTTTTTAAATGACACACTGTAAATTTATATTTAAAACTAATAATTTACTTTATAAACTTGTTAATAATTTTGGAAAAGCCACATATCACAAGTATTTTTCTTATTTTCTCAATTGAATCTACGATAGAAATATTTTGTTTCCACCCCCTGTCCATCCCTGGCATAGATTAATGTTATTCGAGACTCTTTTCTACTTATGTTTTGTTTGTCAATCGATTGATTGAAATCATTAATCAAAATATCAATCATTCGTTTAATCCAAACGTCGCTCAAAAACAAGTGATTTATTTCTGTCTTTTGTCTCATTCTTCGGGTATTTTCAGTGTATTTGCGGTTCGATTGACATTTGTTTTATTGTTTTAATACAATTAAATGAAAAGTTTTTTTCATTCCTTTCCTTTCTTGTGATGTATTTCCCCTTTTCTGCTGTCTTTCCAAACAATTTCTCTGAGCTCTTGGTCTGAAAGGCAATGATTTGATGACTCGTTTAATATAAAAACAATTTATTTTAATTATATTAAATGCAATGACTTTTCGCCAAATTATGAGTTCATTAAAGAAGTATTGCTTTCAGAGCACAGAATAAAGAAAGAGTCGGAAAAGAAAACGAGAGCTCAGAATAAAAGGAATAGCGAATGAAGTCAACCATTAGCCCAAAGAGTACTTAAGACAGTGGCAGACAATAAGAAGAAAAGGCTATTCATAAGAAACTAATAGTATATTAGGAACTGAATATCAGACAAACTAATAGATAGTCAGAGGAATTAATGTGGGGAACGACCGCCAGTGCCCGTATCGACCCATTCCTAGCTTAGTCTTAACGTTAATTAATTATCTTGTCTTACAGTTCGTCCCGACTGTCAGATGAGGAGAGAGCACATCTTCGACGGTCGATCCATTCTGGCCTGTGATGCACAGTCCAACCCATCTGTGATCAATTTTACATGGTACAAGGGTAACAAGACAATTTCAGAAGTGACCAGCACAATGGCAGGGGTGGATCAGCCGGACATTTCTGTGGAGGTGATGGGCAGCAAACAGAGCGCTGTACTCGTGTTGGCCGACACCGATGTCGAGGCCTACTATTGCATCGCTACCAACGCTTTGGGGCCCTCCAAAGCCTGCAGACTCCAAGTGCAGCAAATAGCTAACGGTATGGCAATAAAAACCCATTATAGTCGAGAAAATAAGGCATTTATATCTGTTTTAATCCCTTTTATTTCAAAACACTTTTTGAATATTTTATTACAATTTTGTGTTCACTTCTATTCAGACCTAAAATGTGTTTATTTTTATTTCATTAGCCATTAATGTCTGTATCAGTCACTCCTTTCACTCAATTCTTGTGACCAATTATCTAATGACCAGACAATTACTGTATTCCTCCTAATTGATGGATATTAACATTCAGAGCACAGGCCTGCTCTTGGATTTTCTGCTGTTATTCTGTCCTTTTTGTGCCAAAAAATTTTATTCCTCTTTATTTGAATGCAATAATAATTATCTCAATTATTGTCCGCAATATGTCTGACATTAATTAATTGTGGAATTCCTTTATTATCTGTTGTCTGACAGCACCGTCTGGTTGGGTGCAGACGTTATTGGCCGACGAGAACCTGATTATAGTGGCGGCGACCGCCGGCGCCATCGTTTTCCTGTTGGCCTCCAGTTTAGTAATTTTAGTGATTTGTGCGGCGAAGAGAAAATTGAAAGGATTATCCGGAATCAACGGATTAACCACAAGACATGCACATCTGGATGGCGGACAGAACTACTCCTCCACTCAAGCCTTCAATAGATTCTCAGCCAACAGTTCCATGAATTCAGTTCAGAGCAGTCGACAAAAGTCGGCGTCTTTTGCCTTAATTAATCAGTTGCCGATTCTGGAGGAAAGATCGATGTGAGTACTGCCTGTGCAGAGCACAGAACACATTATTCTGTACTCTATTTCTTATATCTTTGCTCTAATTATTTATCGACGAAAATCGAGTCTCACTTCTCGACCACTAAATCACTAATAGTTTTGCATTAGTTTTCAGTTTACTATACCTTAAGAATTGAGTCAATCTTTTCACTCGAAAAATACAAAAATTGCTTTTTGTTCAGAAAAGTCTTTTCAATTCACAGGAATCGATAGGAAACCCCAATTTTCATAGACTCTATACCGGAATATTGCCACTGTATTTATGAATCAGATTCTTGCTATTAGTGTCAATAGAATACCGGTTTTACTGTATCTTATTTCTGTTGTAAAATCTCTTTTGAAAGTATTTTTCTATTTATATCTATTTATATGCCTTTCAATAGACCTGACGGCAGGTGTACCGCACTTTCCATCAATGATATGGAGTGCAACAGTTCCACGTTATGTACGCCCTCACAGAAGTCACCGCTGATCAGTTCGGCGATGTCTCAGTGCGTTCAGTTGTCTCAAACACATCCCGACGGCAGTCCTCTCCTGTACAGCGATGAATACGAGGAGAACGACAACGAAGAGTCGCCGACGCCATTGACCTCATCCTCCGAATCAATTCATAACCACTTCTATGAGCGTCCGTATCATTACGGGAACCGAAGCCTACATAACATCCATTACAATATACCTCCTCCTCGGCCACCGCCACCACCATTAATCTGTCCGACGCCTCCGCACAGAATAAGGCACTACAGCTACAGTTCGAGAGATAATAATTATGATTATCAGATCAGATGAATGGCATTGAATACAAAGTGATTTATTGATGGGACGGACAGACAGGGAGACAGACAGAGACGGTCGGAGAGACCGATAATTATTACAATTTATTATTTATTAATCAATAAATAGTTTGAAATCCTTTTGATATATATCTGAAGATATATTTGAAAGGAGTAAACAAAAAGTGACAAAAATTATTGTAAATTAATTTATTAATGAAATTATTGAAAGATTTTTATTATTAAATTTGAAGACAAATAAATATTAATTAAAAGTTTCTCATTTGTGATATAAATATATTTGAATTTGAATAAACAAGTTTTAAAATAATAATTTCTTCTCATTTATTCATTAATTTAAGATGAACTTGCTCTAATTATTGCAAATTCATTGTGCTATTTGTCCAGATTCGTCTGGCCCTGCTTTTGAGTCTCAAAATTCAATATTCAGGCAATTTTTCAAGACAAAGAACTGTTTAGAATTCTCTCGAAGAATGATTGAAATCTGGTTTAAATTTAATGAATTTATCAAATCTGGGAAAATAAGATATCCTTTTACTTAAGCGCGTGAATAAAGGGTAAAGGGTAAAGGTGAAAAAATTGGATTTCTAAACTTTTCCTTCAAAATCTTCAAAATTAGAATTACAATGATTTTATTTTAATTATCATGTACAATTATGTTATCGTCAAAATGAGGAATTACAAGCTCAGCCCTCAACAGGCGGTGGCCGCCATCGCCAAAGAAGTCAAATACTTTGAAAGAATGGCTCATCTTTTCGGTGATAATCTCCTGAAACGGAATGACGAGAATATTAGCCGATTCGTTGACGGCTGTTATACAGCGATGACTGGCAATCATTTCTGGTCATCAATTTGCGAAAGATATAAATAATTCTGACCCTTGCATGTCGTTTAGGCGCTTCTACCCCAATAGCTCTAAACCCAAAAGCTCTAAAACTAAAAGCTCTAAACCCAAAAGTTCTAAACCCAAAAGCTCTAAAACCAAAAGCTCTGACCCATTAACTCTAAAACCAATACCTCTAAAATGCTAAAAAACTAAATTAATTTAAACTAAATCAATCCTAACCTAACCTAAACAT
>JAQIXD010001761.1:0-13215 GCA_034699985.1 Minunthozetes semirufus | reverse complement strand
AGAGAGAGAGAGAGAGAGAGAGAGAGAGAGAGAGAGAGAGAGAGAGAGAGAATCGTTAAAAGTTAAATTGTCAAAATGTGGTTTAACAGCAGGAGCTGCTGCTCTCCCGGTGCCAATTGAACGACAGTCGGCAATAGTTAAGCATTAAAGTTAGTTCGCGACCAGAGTCTGAGCGCCCATCAGCGAAGATTAGCTTTAGGTTTGGTGTTTGGGGGTTGTCTCTGGCAATGAGGGAGAGGGGGTTTCAATTTATTTAAAGGGGGAAATTCAACACAAATATATTTATATATTTAGTCTGTGCTCTTCGACAGGCATTGGATCCATCGCCTGCTTATGGTGTCTGTAATACTCAGGCAATAGTGGTTTTGGCTGCTGTGACACAACTGATGCTGCAGAGAGCACAGCACACACAACATGACACCTTCAATAAAACCCATCCCTTCGACATATAATAAGCCGGTATTAAATCCAGTCTTTTTTCGGGATCGACTTATGATCGCAAAGAATAGAAGTGTTGTGTTCTGAACAATACCTCAAAAAATATGAGTGAAATACTGGGTTTGAATAGAATTATAGAATTGAATCCAAATATAATATAATGTAATATATTATTGACTGAAAAAACATTAAATTTGATTCTCGAGTATAACACAAACTTATAAGAAGTAATGACTGATTTTAATGTTAGTCACAACTCTCGTCTCAAAGACTACATCCCATTGCCATTCATTATGAGCCATACAAACGACTCGCATGCGTCCAATCCATCAGATGAAAGAGTTGTATCTGACACTCGGCTTACAACACATTCATCACCGGATTCGCCACTCATTGTGTTTATGAATATATTTTGTTGTTTAGAGTTTGAGAATAAATTTAATTATATTTATCGCAAGAGATGTGAAGAGATGTATGACTTTTGCGCTCAAATGAGCCAAAAGAGCGTAAATTTGCGAAACAAACGAAACAAAAAACTAAACTTTTGTTTTATTGACTTCTTTTGAGAACATCTAATATTTATTCAACAGTTTTTAGTTATTTTTCAAATTACAATAGCGTTTGGTTTCGACTTTATTCCTGTCCTCTCATTGATACAGGACTAGACTCGGGTCGACAGAGTCCGTGTGCGCACACATATGCGTGAAATTGTCCCGTAATGTGAAGTTTTTGTTATTGAATTTGGCGTTCATTCATAGAAACGGACAAAAAATACATACAAAGTAAATGTGAAGTCAATGGGTATTGAAGAGGAAGCAGAGGAAGAATGTGAGAAAACATTGGTTTCTTCGGCCAATGGATAATAATTTTCTACTTCTCGACAATAGAAGAACAGAATATTCTTTGAATTACAAGTAATTTATATAACTCTTAGAGATCTATGATTTTTGTTCACAACTGACTGTTCGGGTAATAAGTTCTAAACGATGTCTAAAAGAGTAATAAATTTTGGAGAAATTTTTATTTAAAACCTAAGAAAAGACTATTGAATGCCAGTCCCGGAACGACAGGAGAGGAGAAAGAGAGGGATGGCTGTTGTGATGGTGTGTAATGATTGTGTGGCTGAAGTTCGCATCAACACCTCCTCTCTCTATGTGCTCTCTGTGTTAGCCGATTGTCTGTCGCTTTGAAACGGAATGGCTGTCCCTATTGATGGCAGTATAAAAAAGGGAGCATTTTGTTTGACCCGTCGCACATCGGGACCGGAGTCCAGACAATAGGCCCATTGTGTAGCGCTTTTTCAACACATGGGTTAATATATTATTTGAGGAATTGAATCAACGATTGCACTAACACTACAAGCAATCCATAGCCATCCAAATTAGTATTACTCATGTGGTGCCCAACCATAGCAGACAATTTGCCACTCATTTCAATAGCGATTGAATGGACAGAGAATAAGCAGAAAAAATACAGTCAGAGAACAGTCAGAAAACACTTCCCTTTTTGAGATGAGTTGTGAAAAGAGAAGAGCAGTGGAAACAAAGTTTTGCTTTTTTTCGGCACTACTTTTCAGCACCACTTTTGATGATTAAAAACGGCTTTCAGTTTGAATAACATTTAGCTTTTTAGCTGCTATTCTGTGCTATTCTGTGCTCTTGTTTTGTTGTGCAATAGCTATTACTCATGCGATCATCAGACGGACTGATGGATCAGCTCTAAAGTCTACTAAATGGTAGTCTTCACCGCAGAATATATTCATCAATTGGATGATGAAAAATATGTTCCAACAGAAGAGTCATTGAAAATGTGTGTTTCTATACGACTAAATGATCTCTCTTAGTCTGATGAGGTTTACTCCTGGCTTTGGTCGGGGCTTAGGCTTCGCTTAGGCCTCAGCATCAGCGCCGGCTTCTACTACTATCGCTCAGTCAACTACTAGTTTATCGTAATCGTTGAGTCAGTTTAGTAATAGTTTAGTAGAGATCGTAAAATATATTTGAGATATACTTATGAGAAGCCGTATGAGAGCCCTAACCAATAGCTAATAGGAATTTTCAGCTCAAATTGTTTTGTGGTGTTCCCAGAGTTAAGACTAAATTACAGTTTGCACTCAAATGAATAGGAAATACACGTAAAAGAGAAAAGTGAATCAGAAATTCGCGAAACAGACGAAAGACTATTAAATAATTTTTTTCGCCTACAATACAGACAATAGAGGAAAAGGAGCGGATAAGCACAGCATATGGTCGGAACGGTACGTCATCGATGTTAGGGAAAGGAATGGAGAAATTCATGACTTAAAAATTGAGATAAAACCATCTCAGATGAAGCAATTGATAAATTGATAGAAACACTGGCTGTTTAGGCTCTCCAGGCATTGCCATTGTATGAGAAGAATGCAATGAAAAATTGTTTTGAATTAATTATGTATTAAAATATATTATATAATAATTATCGGATAGTATTCGGGGTAAACAAAATATTTAGCGCCAGTTCCTATGATTTATGAATTAACTAATATTTAATAATATATTCATTAATACGGAATTCGATACTAAAATACTATTCATTATAAGCCATTAGATTATAGTCGGAGCTGTGTTTTTGCGCCAGAATTACCTTCTTTTTTAAATTATGTAAATTGTGTTTATGTTTAACAAAAAACTTAGTCTTATTATAATATATTGAGAACGGAATGAATGGACCGATTTTTTTCTCAGGAATTCCTTACAAACACTACTTTTTGGGTGAAAAAAAGGTACTCTAATAATGTGTTTATAATCTGATAAAAATGTTTTATTACTTTTCGTGTTTTTTCAATTAATTAAACATTAAATACAAAAAGTATTTCATAAATAAGTCATTCTTTCAATTTTCGGATCAAATTATTAATAATTTTTTAATATCGATATTCAGTTTGCGTTCCGCAAGACATTCATTAATGATTAATAATCTAATGGTGAGACTGTTCGAGCCCTGGCTGTGCCTGAGTTATGCCAATGAAGTTTAACCATGTGAAGGGTTTGGGCGAACTAAATGAGAGCGGAATGAGCACAGAATGAGTCCTGCAATTGTAAGATAGGAAGAAAATTGTTGGCTTTTATTGCATTGTAAGGCAATTGTATGGTTCAGGAATACGTGATATAAAATGCTTGTGAATAAACCCAATATATTGGACGGGAAAGGCATAGACTTGAGTTATACTCAAAGGCATATTGAATTTGAGAGGCAATGGAGGCCAATGTCTGTAATGGACAATCTCTTCGTAATTAGGTTTGAGCTATTGTTGCCATAGAGTAGTTCCAGTCCTCCAAATGATTGTAGTTTTACTGCGTTTCACATCCAATATAACCGGCATTAAAGTCAACACTAACTCTGTTTACAACTACTGGACGTATAAGTGACTAAACTCTAAGTGACTTACATTATAAGAACTCCAATACATGGCTGACCAGAGATATATTGCTTTATCTGATCTCAGGAGAGAGCAGCCAATCCAACGGTGCTCTAAAGATACCTGCGATGGAGAAATAGGGATAAAAATGAGATATTAAGAGCACAGAATGAAAGGCAGAGTAAATAAAAATTTAAATTTCATTGAGAAGTAGTGTTTGCGAAACAAAAGCTAAACATAGACATCATATTCGAGGACAGAATAAATAAGCAAAAAATTGAAATTCAATCGATGCTCGAGGAACAGGAGGGTCAACATAGAAGAAGAAGAAGCAGCAGAAGAAAAATGACACAAATCTTAAACAACAAACAGTGAAGAATCAATTGAGTTATAATCACTGTTTTGACATTCAGTGCAGACGTATTTTTAGCCACAATTTCATTCATAAACCACTTCTCGGAGGAACTCATTGAATGAAAAAAGTCTTATTTCGAGAGCAAAATACACTGTTTTTTGTGCTGTGCCTGAGCTATGCCTTACCATTTGGTGTTGGCTTAAGTAATGCGCATAAATATAATATTTATCAGATATTACTAATTCAGTGAATGAATTATTTATCAGTTTTAAGAGCTATAGACCCGAAGTCACTCAGTTTTGTTTGAGTGAAAAAACGAGAGAAAAATTTGTATTAAAATAACTCTATTATTAAGTTATGGCAAAACATAGTCAACCCTTAGTTGTCGGGAATGCCTTATACTTTGGTGTTGGGAATGGATTCCGTTTTGATTCAAATCTAATGACTTGAAAACAATAAATTGTTTATTAAATCCAATCAATTCAAGCAAATATTGAGCGAATAAATCAAATGTTTCTTCGCTGAATCTATACATTTATAATATCCGAGGTATACATGTATTTATACGTTTAATAGCATTACTCCAAATCTGATTCCCTAATCATTGCTAACAGGAATTCCTCCCAAAAAGCGCTATCAATCTTCAAATTAATCGGAATATCAATTAAAATGCAATTTAAAGTAAAAGAAAAAAGTTTTAAATCAATCGATTGAATGTTAAATTGGGTTCAAAAATATCCGAAACATTTTTTTCTGGCGATAATAAGCGGATCAGTAAAACATCTTTTAAAGAGAAATTGGTTTAAAAAATATATTCAAATTATTTAACTCTTAATCAGTAATACATTTAATTAAATTTTATTTAATTATTATTCAAATTGAATAAAGTGTTCAATAAATCAAATCCACTCTAAATATGTTTAGATCTTAATTATAGTAAACTGAAAAATTCAAAAAATTAACTTGTATAACTTATATCAAGTATAAATAATGGGATTAAATGCGGAATAGCCACCAGAAATGGCAATAAATTGGCCAAAATTGAAAATTAACTTAGAAAATTACTTTATCAAAATTAATTGAATCGAAAATTATCCAGAATTGCAATCAATTCTCGCCTTTTCGATAGCCTGGTTACCCGACATTAGAATTTGAATTTAATTGAATACAATCCCCGATAAAGTTAACTATCTCAATTTGCATTAATAGGAGTTCGCACTCTTTTTAAGACCATATAAGAGATGAGAAAAAAATTCTCATAATTTTAATAATATTTTTCATTAAATTTTTGCCGAAAAAAAATTACTTAAACCAAAAAGTCGGGCAAAAAATTGGGCCCATAATTGACTTTTTGCATACAGAGCGCCGACACACTTATCACCGGTGAAAATATTCCTCAAATATTCTGCTCGTTTAGGAAATCATAGCAAAACTCATTACGATATTAAACCGATAAAAACTGATTCGGAGCCAAACATTTCTCAAACATGTTTTGCACACATATTTAAAAACTAATTTAAGAGTTTGTGTATCGAATCGCGAACTAATGAAATGCAATATCGAGGAAACTAATGACCAAAATAATCGACTTCTTCTTCGAAAAAATCCAGTGATTTATTTCTTGGTTGAAATGTCTGAATAATTTTCATAATTAAATTCAATTAAAATAATTTTTATGATTTTTCATACATTTTATGCGATTTTTATGCATTTCTTTCGGTTATCTTCTGATCTATTTTTCGCCACAAATTAAGATCAAATACTAAACGATTATTCAAATCAAATATTATGCTGAGCTCTGAGAGCGTCCGGTGCCGGTGCACTCAATACCAAGCAGAAGGAACTCAAGGAAACTGATGGTCAGAAATCATGAATCAGAATATATTAAGTGAGGAACACCACAAAAAAACTCTGTCCTTTTCTTTAGAAGTCACTTCACTATTGAATACCGACTTTTTTGGCGGTTCTAATGTCTGAAAAGCCTTACTATAAATGAAAAATTCATGAGACAGTGGCACAGCTCAAGACTTGGCGGGGAGTCCAGTGGTGGACACTACCGGCAGACCATCGAGAAGTCTTTATTTCTTTCTCTAATAACACTTCATTTGAGTGTTTGATGTTTGATATGGTATTTGCACTCACTTTAGACCGATATTTAGACTTAACTTTATTTTCGAGACCCACTGTTTCTAAGGCTTGTCCTCAAAGTCCTTAAAAAGAGTGATCTAATGGTCAGAAAATTTTGCTCTAAATCTGTATATAAATAATATCTATGAATCTCTTCAGCACTGGATTCAGAGGACAGACTGCAGTAAAAACTACAGGACATAAAAGTGTCTAAAAAATCAGTTGAGATTAGAAGTGACTCAAAAATTATTAACGAAAGAGAAGACTTGGCGAACAGCTCTTATTCTGTGCCGAAAAAACTCATTTAATAATAGAAAATAAATGTCGTGTAGTATTCGTTTCGGTTTATTTGATTTCAAACACGTTTTTTCAAACAAAAAGATATATTTCGGTATTATTTCGCATTAAATCGGTATTAAATACGATTAACAACAGCACAGGCCTGTGTTGTGCTGTGCTTTTATGAAAAAGCGGAGCCCAATGAGTGAAAGGCAAAACTATCTGAACTCTTCCTGAAAAGTGAACTTAAATTAAAAATTGCAAACAAAGCGTTTCCAAAAGGAGAGGACTAACGTAAAAAAGTTTAGAAAAAAAGCCATTCCTCTCATGTATTGCCAAAAAAGTGTGTCTCTCCTCGAATATAATGTTCAACAGTGTGTGAATGTAATGCTAACGTCAGCATAAAAGGCGTGATAGGAATGAGAGGGATATTACTTGTGCTGTAATACCAGCGCTAACACACTATTGATGCCAATATCGAGAAAGTAATTCCTAAATCTCAGCATATTTTCCATTCTGTGCTGCGAATGTCGCACTAGTATTGCATCACAAGAGAGGGACAGCATATTATGTTGGATATGCCTGTGATGTGTGGCGGAAACAGTCCTGACACGAGCCGAACAGACATTAACACAAATCCGAAATTGGGAGCCGACCGGCGGTTCGGGCGAAAAACCTTTTGCTCACTAATGCAATACTTACGCAACAAAACTATTTGCCACTCATCCGATAGCCATTCCTCTCCTCACAATCTCTTAACTACTTTTCCACTCACTCTCTGTGCAAACATTTTATGCTTTTCTGAACAGTTCTGAGATTAGGACTGGGATTGGGTTCGGGTCGTGAACTACTTTAGCTAAGAGTACAGACAATCAGAAAAAGCATTTGATATAAACACAACAAATACAATAATATGGAATTAGAGGGACTGTGCGCTGGGCTGTGCTGCCACTGGAGGCTCACTACGACTTTTATTGTCTCATCGGTAGTTCGACCCGAATATATACATTTACACTTTGGTTGTGTCCCTTTGTTTGGAATCAGCTCTTAAGCTGTGTCCTGTGCCCTATGCATCAAATGCTGGGCTCAACATCCCAGTCATCAGAGCTTTTAGTCTGTGATCGCAATTTCAGATATCTTATAGTCTGTGCCAATCTGTGGCTCACAATTACAATCCATTCATACGTGAAACGTATCGAGTATATGGTGCGCCCACTATATGTCAGGCCATTCATAACGGGAATGTCTAATAACAAGGACAGCATTTAATCACTGGCAGAGAGGCTGACGACAGGCAAAGAACTGTTACTGTTCTCAATGTTCTGTTCAGAGGAGTTGATGAACAGTAAAGCTGTGACACAAACCTCTCCCGAAATGAATGCCTACGAAAAACCAAAACATCACAACCAATACATATAACACATACGGGATTAATGACAGCTGTATTTATACATATTGTGTGTCGGTTCCAATATTTGAATAAATCCTAACCACAGAATCCGCTAATAATTAAATGAGTTTTCACTCAAACACTGAAACAGACATAAAAAGAGAGACAAAAGCATTGAATAACTTTTTTTGTATTGAATTCAAGGCTCGAAACGAACGCTAAAAATCAGAAAAACATTTTTTTCGCATAAATTATAGATAAGAACAGAAACCTAAAACAGGGGCTCAGGTATAAGGGATAGGGATATGTGAGAAACTGACAGTTTTTTGTTGAATTGTAAGACAATTTTTTTGCTTTTATCTAAAGCTATCAAAAGCCAAAAAAGAGGTTATTTTTTCTCTGGATTTGGTTTTTGGTTCTTTTGATTCTTAAATCTCGAATCTCCCGCTGTATTGATCTCTAGACAGGAGAGGCATTAGTTGGTTAGCGACTAAAGAAGAGCCACTCATAAGGCCAGAGATATTCTTCTGGAGAATCAGAGTTTGATGGCATCCAACAGTGATCTGTGACACCAAATCACGATATACACCAGCGCTGGCTGTGGGCTCTGAGTTGTGCTGAGCCAGTGGTTGTGGCGATAGGGCCCGCACCCAAAAATAATCAAACGTTAACCTTTTGCCTCGAATACTGTGCTGTTCTTCGAATGGCAATAACCTTATCTCACACTTATTTAACATTAAATATATCACTGACTCAACCGCTTTGAATCCCGTCAGCGCCTCATAACCATTGCTGAGGAGTGAGTGAGAGCTAAACGCCAATTGATATTAGAAAAGGTTTGACTCTCCAAATGGTTTCTTCATATTCTCTAATCACTGGCAATGAATGGCATGACATTAGTCTTATCTCAGACCAGAGAACAGAATGAGAGACAAAAAGTCTCCAAAAATAGCAAAAAATAATCACATATTTGACTGAAGTTTAGATTTCTCTGAAAAAACGTATAGTATTTCGACAGAAAAAAAGTTCAAAGCATTGGAGTGTTTGATAAAAAACAGGTATGACTTCAATGACTTCAAAATCAAAGCAATTATGAATTATCACAAGAAAGCCAGCGATGCGTCCACTATTGCATTGAGGAAACACATCTCACAGAAGATCTCATTTTTCATAATTTTTAGACACAAAGTGATACCCAGTATATAAAATGCTGTATTAAGAAGGCTCTGAGCCCTTTTCCAAACAGTTGACGCTCAGTTCAAAAGCATTATTAAAATAAATTGAGGCAAACATTTAGTGAAGAGTGAAACTGGCAAACAATATGATAGGCTGAGTGATAGGCCCGGAGCTTATTTGCAAATGGGAACACCATTTGTATAATGTTTACTATTTATTAGAACAGAAGATCCAAAAACAAAGAATTCTTTGAAATGGGAGAGGAGTTAGACATTAAAGACGACAAAAATAGATAATTATATAAAACATATTCAAAGATAACATAAAAATATTTTTGGGATTCAATTGAGAGCCAATAAAAGTAATGATTGCAGCCATTCATTGGCTAATTGCCGGTGCGGTTATTCTGAGTGATGTTCAAATAGTCCATCAAAAACAATATCTTATGGCAAAAAGCTGTGTCTCGAGTGTTGGGTGGAGTGAATGGATATCCGAACCTAATATCAATCAGTCGTTACAAAAGTCTGGTTATATTAAAAACACGAGAAGTAGTTCCACTATAATTGTGTTCTTCAGAATCTTGTGTACAATATTTCTAATAGAGTTTTGTCTGGTAGGCTGTGCTCTACTATTGCCAGTGCTGTTTGTAATGGCATTCTGTCTATCAATAATAAGTCAGTGCAGAGTAGTTGCACTTCATTGAAGAGCACTCACCGACTGCTCAATTACTCGCTGCTAAACATTGAAAAGGTGGAGATGAGACCTCAATTGGCATTCGGGATGACATCGGCCACCACTGGCACAGACACACACATATCAATCCAAGGATGTGACGCATGTGCGCCGACCTATCGCCAGTTGCCATTTTTGCCAATAAGAAATGCATGGCTCACATCCAGACTCCTTATCATTATTGATCGCATCCCCCCTATTATGTCCTTCCATTCTGTGTCTCTCCTTCTGACACAAGTGTAACACAACATCGCATTCAATTGCAGTTATAATAAGTCATATTAAATGCCGTCTCATAATTACCAGCAGAAGCACAGCTGGAGGTATAGCCATCACTCAGAATAGACTCGAATATTAAAACCATTGTTCGTGAAATAGAGCCACAAATAGAGCCTCTCTTTTGTATAATAAAAGTTATAATAATATCATATGCTTTGGGAGACGACAGCTAAGGATGTTGTCGTCGCTATGTTTGCTCAATAAAGGGAAGCGCTAGAAGATTAAAATTGGCCATTGATTCAACCTATGATTCAATTCAATCAGAGCCAAAACTCATTCCCAAAGCCTTGCCTGAGCTCAGCCTCAGAGACAAAAGCAAAGAGATTGAGGACAATCGTGTCTCATATTTAACTATATTTGGCTACGAGTTATGGCACGGGTTTAACGCACAGCCCAAGTCGACAAAGTCGATCGTTAGTAACAGCGAAGACGAATACCATTTATAATGACATAAATGGACGAGAATTCAATGCCAAAAGTAAAGAGAGAGACAGGAGGACCGGGATTTAGGGCAAAATGACACCAAAAATACAGGATATTGCCTGAAAAGGAGAAGAGCCGCACAGATATGGCTCTGAGACCGGATCGGATCAGAGCTCAGCCACACTTTTAGACAGAATTGATACGGAAAAACTGTTAGGCTATGGAGAGCCAGAGCCGGAGAAAAAGGCAATAAATCTTTTGTGTTGAAACACAATAAACTAAATTCAGTGGCATTTGTGACAATCTATCGCTGAAATGATTATAAAATAATATTTCAGTTTATTATCAATCTTTGAGGCAATAAAAGTAAGTCTCGAATATAACCTCATATAACAACTAAAGTCAGTAATAAAAGGAAAGACTAACTCTCTTATAGAGTGTATCAGAATATAAAGGAGAGGAATATTTTTAGTCAATATATAAACGGATACTTCATTTACAACACAATTCCTCTAACGAATGGAAAACACAATTATTTTATAACACTTTTAACAAGAGTTGTGCCAAAAGAGTCGACTCCTAACGCAATTGTGAGACCAAAAACTAGAAGAAATATTCACAGATTTTAATTGAAACTGACAGACATGAGGAGGAATTGCAGGAATAGCTGGAACAGGCACAGCACATGTGAGTATAGCTCCTGCTGATAGCGCTGACATTTAATTATCTTAAAAGAAAATCGACACGAATTCTGTGTTAAATATCAAACGGAACGCCTTTCAGTGTAGGCATTGAATAATCAGGCGATTCATTGAAAAACATAATATAATCGAAAAAATATATATTAATTCCCGAAAACAAAATTAAACTCAAATCTCAACGAAATATAATGTTTTTTGATCCCAAATAACAGACGCTTTACTCGAGTTTTAAGATTTACTTATTTTTCTTTCGGAGGAATTTGTCTTAAGATGTCTTAAGAGATGAGGAAAACCTTTTTACTCCTACATATACAGTGGTTCTTAAATTCAATACGTTTTTTGAGAGTTATTTTAAATGGAAACAGAAATCAGAGCCAAAAATAAGAAGAAGTGCTGTTTTATTCTGAACGATAAAAATCAAAACTTTAATGGATTGCCAACAAAAAGCCGATAGTAATGGCATCGGATGTGATTCGCATTTATTTTTGTCCGTAATATCAATCGCTTGGGATTTAATTGTTAGTCATCGGTCTGTCCTTTAAAACACACGAATCTAAAAACTCGACGGACTTTTCAAACAGAAATATTAGTCAAACCATTACGAGAAGAGATAGCCTGATAGCCGGCGCTCTCTCTCCAATGCAATCCATGGTTCGCATCGAAATTTTTGCTCAATCGATGAGAGCTCAGAATGAGAGACAACAAAACCGGGATTTGATGGGACACGTCCTCTGATTTTTAAACTAAAACTAACAAATTGAACGTCAATTCCCAGAAATTTGTGAGAAAGAGAGCGACCAACCGATCGGCACCAGTCGGCTATGCTGTGCAAATGGGAAAACTGTTTGACATAACCATCTCTGGAGAGTTGACATTACGTGATATACTAACTGTTCCTCAAAAACTAAAACACAGCACAAGAACTGGTGTTTCACTAAAACCTAAAATAAATTTTCTAATTCAAAGTAATGGCCGACAAAAGAGAGGGAACTCCCTCTCGCCTTCAATAACTAATACCGAGTTTTGATATGACTCTGGCCTCAAGTCATGACACACAGAGCTGAGTGAGTGAGCCGAGAGTTGCACAGGAGTTGCAAGAGTATGAATTTTAGACATATTTGTGGTGAAGTAGAGGCTATGCTATATTTGGTTCGGTTGTTCCTCAACTAAATTCGAGCGAAAATATTAGATTTCCTCTAATATTGGGAACGACTCGCGATTGCGAACCACTTTTTTAAAAAAAATGCCTCAACAAGGAATGGTAGGAAAGACTGTTCGCTGAGACAAATTTGAAGCCCTGTCCCTAAAGCAGAATGAAGTCTAAAATTCAATTTACAGTTTCAACAGAAGAGACGAAAAATTGGGCTCAGAATAGATGTGAAGTCTCTCTAATAGAGAACGGAATATATATTTTGTTGGCTTTTATTTATATAAAGCAAATGTTAGTGAAAAAAATATATAGAAATTGTGTTGAAGTCATCAATAATTGGGTGAAGAATTGCAGTCATATCACACCACAAATTTAGAGACAGAGGGGGATAGGGATGAGCGTTGAGTCAGTGCCGGAGAGTGAGTGAGAGATGAAACACAATTTTCATTTGAAAATTATAACTCAAAAGAAATGTTTTTTGGTCTCTCTTTTGATTGTGTGTCGGAATAGGAGGCTATTCGTCGTTAACAAACGAGCGGAGAGATGGATGAGCGCTCTGGTGTTGGCTCTGGATTTTTCATTACAAGAAATTATTTACTCGGAGATAATTTTCAAGAATATCGATCCCAAGCACTGAGTCATTCGTTCACTGAGAGTATGGCTGAGGACTGACTTAATGTTGAAAATTATCCAATATTTTATGTTTTGGTAATTTTCAAGAGTTCAAAAGCAACGACTCTTCAGCTCTTCCTCTGCAGTCTCTCTCTC
>JAQIXD010001760.1:0-13216 GCA_034699985.1 Minunthozetes semirufus | reverse complement strand
AGAGAGAGAGAGAGAGAGAGAGAGAGAGAGAGAGAGAGAGAGAGATGTGACTTAAGCATGCGATCATTTACTGAATCGAAGGGATTAATGTTAGGAAAAGTTATTTAATGCGAGTCCGCATTTGTTAGTGACTTCCCTCTCGTTATTGGACTCATTTATGTTGGTATAGAAGGTTTGGTTAGAGACTGATACAATTCTTTTGAACATATGATATGATATTCGACACAAAATCGATTATAACTTTTTTTTGTCTCTAACCCAACAAAACTAGACTTTAATTTGATTGTAAGTTATGTTCATTTGAAATATAAAACCATTGATACAATTGAATGATTTGTGGTCAATAATATGATATTTTTATTAATACTTTAAAAAGTATACAAGATCAAAAAAGAGAAAACTTGCTGATGTCACCATACAATGCCATTCTTTTTTTATAATGATAGACTTTAAAGTCTGTGGTACGGAATGATTGAGAATTGCTCAAGGGCACTTACATTATACACTATTGTTAAAAGTCAAGCGATATTTTAAACCAATTTTTTAAAATCTCTACAAAAAGATAATATAAGTGGAATGAGAGGCCTATAAATATGCCTGAAATCCAAAATATAAATGACTTCAAACATAATTTGAATAAAAATCAAAAGCATTTTCTAATTTCGTGCGGAAATACATAATTTTTATGGCGAACATTGCTTTTATTCGACAATTTATAAATCAACATACTCATTTTATGGCACAATGAATAGCACAATGAATCAAAGGAATGAATAGCAATTCTTATCTTTTTATTAAATACTTCATAACTTATTTAAGTTTTCTTTTTGTTTGAATTTTTATCCATTGTTTTCAAATAATTGAATTCAAATATTTCTTTTAAAGAAATTATAATTTAATAAAACATTTTATTAATTTAATCTTCAAATACATGATTAATATACATATGTTTTATACAATTTTTGTTTCCAGAATCAAACATGACTTTCAAAGAGAGGCAACAAAATTAAATATCAAACAAAAAAATTATTAAAACTTTAATTTTGAGTCGAGTTTTGCAGTCATTCACTAATTAAAGAACAGAATTGAGAGATAATTCTCTAGTCTTTTATTTTTTGTTTTCTTCATTAATAGGATATTTAATCGAAAGAGAAGAACAGTTTTGGTATCGAAATAACTGAACGCTGGATATGGAGTTGCCTTCGGGCTGACGGCACTTTCATCTGCGCCTTATATAACATATTTGGAGTTGTGATGAATTTCGGTTTTCGGGTTCACTGTTTAGAGAAGTACTTCAGCACTAGTTTTGTGATTAATTTGATTCAAAGGAATCGAGAAATTCTGAGATAAAAAAAAAGAGAATAAATGACCGAAAAATTGATTCCCAAAATGACTTCAATCTAGAGAAGCGTTGCCTCAATTGTGAATAAAAACTTCAGAAGATTAGAAGAATAGTTGGAATTTCATACTTTTCATAGTCATAGAGAATATTCTGGTATTCTCTCCAACTATTGAATCGTAAGAATTTCGTTCATTATCTCAGAGTTGAGGCATTCATTCATTCATTAACTCATATGAGAAGAGGGACAGTGATATTGGCAGAAGAAATATGTGCTAATGCTCCACAGTTGTGGATAACTGGGAGGCCAGCATAAAAACAACTGCATTAGGAGAACAGAATAAACAATTATTTAATTAATGAATAGTCGAACTAATGAGGAACACCGGTTAGATAGAGCACACAATTCTTATTTGTCAGCTCTCGTTGTTCTCAATAATTATAAAAGATTTATCTCAAGTCTAAAGAAATAGTTCTCAATTACTCTTCAAAAAAGGGAATGATTTGAATAATAGAGGACTCATATAATAAATGCTGAAATAATTTGAATGACATTCCCTTCGCTGAACTCACACTTTAAAGCGTTTGTAAAATGTTTTCAAAGAAAGATCCTTTGAGTGAACAAAAAGTGGAGAACAGAATACAAGATAGAATTGAAGCAAAATTTGCTCAAAACTTTTCTATTCAAACAAACAGAGGTTCAGATAATTTTTTTCATATTTCTATGGAAACGATGAAATGTCTACACTATTCTTATGGAACCGTTTTTCTAGTTTTTTGATTTTGTATTTATATAACAAAGTGTTGGCTCAATGGCTCCGAATCTCTATTTTTGGGTACAAAATAATGTGTGGGCTATCAGTGACGTCAAATTGTTATCTGAATAAAAAAAATGTTTGACTTTTACTTAGAATTAGACCAAAATGTTTATCACAATTCACTGAATGATATAATGATTGTCACGACTTAAGTGTTTTTCATCCGAATACTGTGTTTTGCTTTTTATTCTAAAGACAGACTCATAAATGTCTGTCCCTTTGTTTGAGTCGTTTAGTCCAGAATTCGAAGTGAATTATTGCCACTTAAAGTGCTGTTCCATACATTCATTTATGGACACAACTTTCAGTTCCCTTTTTTCTCTTAAATTATGGCCTCTAATAGATTGACTAGGTTAAAATTAATTTTTAGTCTTTGGTTCGCACTTACATAATACATACACAGCATGGCTAACAGTTAGAGAGACCCCTTCATTGATAATAGTTTAATATATGTGGACAGAAGTGACTGAATTGTAATTTCGACATAAAATGATCGCTAAATAAAAGGAAACTTCCATTTAATGTATAAGTTTTGTATAAATTATTGATAGTTTCGAACCCAGAGTCAAAAGTGCTGTTCATTCAGATTAACACAAAAGCGAGAAAAAACTAATAAATATGTTAAACAGTAAAACAGTTTTCGGTACTCTTTTGTCGATAAAATTCTGCGTTAGAAGTGCTGGAAGTGTTGACTATAGAGAAAACTTTGAATTGAGTCACAACTTGTCAAATACCACTAAAAGCTTAACCAAAATGGGTTTTATTGTAGACATAAATTTGTCAATAAATTTATGGCTCAAAACAACTGTTTTCTCAATTCTGCTCTTATTATACCATTGATTACTGTATTGTAGTGAAGCTTATTCTGGGATTTATCGAGATTTGTAGAATCAAACATTAATCTCAATTATCATTTTTCTGATAATTTCTCATCAATTAGTAATGTAAACATACTGGATCAATGTGGAAAATAACTATTCATATCCTTTGTTTGCAATTCATTAGTTGTAAACTCTATGAAAAGTCCTTTTGTTATCAAATTTGTCTGTTTTTTTCATTAATAAATAATTAGTTTTTATGAGTATATGAGCGAACAAATTGATTGCCGACTGAAATGACATCAAAATTCTCTGTTTTTGTTGTTTTTGGTTCACTTCTGTTCTGTTGTTTCCTTTTTGTCGATCAAATTCTTGAGAATCTGAGCCTTCATTCAAACTAATGAAAGGGAAGATTCAATTGTCTTCTCTTTCTTTACAATTTTGCGATAAATCAATGATTTATTAGAATTGTGTCTCATTTTTGGTCATAAAAACTCAGTTTATTTAAAAAGAAGAGAAAAATGAGAAAAATTAATGAAATATAGAGAAAAAGATAAACCAAAATAATAGACAAATGTTTCAAAGGATTGAATTAACAAAATAATGCCTCGAATCAAATGATCGAAAAAATAATAGTTTTTTATGGAATAGGAGTCTATGCTAATTGACTGATAGCTTTGTGGACGCGTCAGGAATAGTGAGGACTTTCCCATTACTTTTTTATATTAATGTATACCTCATTAGTATTAGAGACAGAAATGACTGCAAACGATATAATTCTAATTTTGTGGTGTTTTCTGTGCTCTGAATTCATTTATTAAATGACAAACAATATTATGCATTACTCTGTGAGGACTGAATTTATGGGAACGGGTTATTAGTATTCTATTCTTTGTCCAAATTCTCTAATAAACGGTTCTGAGAACAGAATGAAGAATAAAAGCTGAGAAAATCGAGAGACACAGCAAGAGATAGAAAGTAAACCATATTTTATAAATTTATTAAATTAGTTTTGGCATTAAAAACATGAAATATGCCGTTGAGAGGGCCAACGACGATAAACTAACAGCTTTGCGGGGGTACTAACAATTTTCTCTGATCCAGTTATTCACTAGTTTTTCGTTGACATTATTTTTATGTTGTATTTGAATGTAATTTATTCGCTATAATTAACCTCTTGTTTCCTAATTTTCTCTCCATTTTATATCATTTGATATGAACTGTGAATAAAAATTGTGACCAAATTATAACGAAAGGACTGGTGAGCAGAGCACAGGTATCCACTAGAAACCATTAATCGTCGATAGCATACGTGTTTTAAGCCTATATTCCAAATGGGATATTACTCTTTAAAAGTATTATTATTATTATTATTATTACTATAAATACATAATTTATATAAAAATTTGTGAATATTTTCTTCTGTTTTGTCTATAATTCAAACGATAGCAAAAAATTGGGTCAAAAGCGAGCGGAATATCGAAGTATTTCTCTAACTTATTGGCAGACATTCACTGAATAAGAATTACTTATTAAATAAATCTGATGTGAATTAGCAGTTAAGGACAGAATAAGACAGAATAGCAATACATTTATCTCAACAAAATTCAATTTTCTTATTTTTGTCATTCGTTTTATACATTAATCTTATTTTTTAAATACAATTCTTTTATCTTTAAATATGTGGAGTCAGCGGACAATAAACAGATGTTTACTTTTTATATAACTTTATATACTTTTTATTTATTTATTGAGTTAAGAGTCGAACATCAAAATCATGTGAATAATTGATTCACTTATTTCTCTCTTCATATTTATTTCATTTGCTTTCTTCTATTGTTTTATTGTATCACTCAGTCGTTGATCCAAATAATCCAAACCTTTCTTATGATATAAATTAATACAAACTTAACAAAAGTTTCAAATATATAATCAAAACTGTAGTCTCTTTTGCATCAAATAATTAATAAATTTATTTTGTTGTCAATCAATAAACAATATTTTAAATATCAATTTAATAGTAGACAAGAATACTCTTTGAGCGTCATTTTGGGAGAGATTTTTGTTTTTCAATAATTAATATTCAATATTAGAATAATTATTAATTAATAAGCCATTTGTGCATATAATTAAACTTAGAAAAATCATTTATATATATCTGTATATCAATGCAAAAAACAAAATTATCGATGTGTTTATCTCATTTCAATTACCATTGAGTTTGTCTTCAATGTAATGTAAAAATAAAATTCACATAAAATTTAACCATAAAATCTCATTTTGGATGTTATTGTGTCTGTGTTTATGAAGGAATAGTCAGGCAGTGCTCACAAATCATTGTCAATAGGAGAGCAGTAATAATAGGCTTTAGAAACGTATAGTAAAAGCAATATTAAAATGTTTTTCATTTAATTTGATTTAAATAATACCAATATTTATAATAATTTGAATAATAATAATAAAAAGACTAATTTATTCCCTCTTCTCTTCTCATCTGATGTTTGCCTCTCTTTTCACACAAAAGTGTTTCTTTCAAAAAGACTTTTGATTTAATCGTTTATTATTATTGTCTGCAATAACTCGACTGAAATGACTGCACATCTCATCCAAAATTTAGGCACATTTTAAAAGATACCTCAAATTATTTATCCATTTAATTAAAAGTATAAATTAAATAACACATAAATCTTTTGTATTCTTTAAACAGTTGTAATAAACAAATTTTTATATCATTTTTTATATAATTATATAATTATAAGTAACGGACGGCGTTTGGCTATAAAAAGCTTATTATTAATTATTTAATCAATTGTTTTGACGAATAGTTTATACCAACAAATAAACAGAATATTCTGTTCTTCGAGTCTTCGAAACCAATAGATGTAATCAAATAATTGGATGTATTGGCGATCGAATCAAATATAACAAAATGACCACAAATACAAAAACTGACTAATCGTTTGTTTTGATGACAATTTTTTTTTGTTGAACAACAACAGAGCCAATGATCGATAGGATGGTTAGGATGTGTTTGAGTCCAAGAGTTCTTTGTCAATAAGTATTCATAAAAAGTAGTTTTTGATGTTTTGTCGCTCAATAGTAACAATAGTCAGACGAATACTCAATAAAAACTATTGACAAAAGTGATGGCTATCTGGTAGTGGGTGGTAGCGAACCATTTCCCAGTGCCCCCTGTCTTAGAAGAGGGAAGCGTTTATCAACAACATTGACGCCGGTATTGATTGCGGAACCGGTATTGTTATTGTTGGCACCACTCGGGGCATTCACTTTTGATGGACTGATCTTTGAGTTCATAAGCAATGGTGTAGTCATTTGATCACTTTGACTGTCATAAGAACTCTGGTCTATATGTTGTGTGACATAAGAACTCTGAACATTAACATAGTTTCTGCACAACTGTGAGGTCTTTTGGCTCAGAAACAGATCTTCACTACTCGATGAAGAGGCCGATGTTGTCGACAGTCCATCGCTTTCCATCGACGCTAACATCTTAGGCCTACGATATTGTGGTTGAGAGGGCGGCCTACTGGCGGGTAATACTGGTGACTCTCTTCGTTGATAATATTGATAGGTTTCTGATCTAAAGATTTGTTGATTCCTTTGTTGTTGTATTAGCCTTTCCTGGTGTTCAACAATGGCAACAGTCACCGGAGGATCGTTGTCCTCCAGATAAAGTTCCAAAGACATTGAGTGTGTGGGCGATCCCGAACAGGAGCAGCGCGAAGAGCGCCACTTTGATGGTACGATCAGCGAACATCCTTCAGGATCGGAGAGTTCGGTGTCTTGAGGTGACGGCAAACCGAAATATGTTGTTTCAATATTTGGACTCAATAGATGACTGGTCCCACTTGAAGGAGATGTGATTGGCATAACCTGATCTGCAATAGCATACCTTCCCCTATGTTTTCTTACCTGCTGTTGTGAACCACTGCTAATAACTTTCGATGCTTTGGGCGCAGAATAGCCCAGAATGGGTTCGCCCTCATTGAAAACGGTCTCTTGTATTGTCTCATGAATGCGACCGCTTTTCGAGTTTGTGCTCTGAAGAGGATTATTACTATTCGATGATATCGTTGATAATGGAAGAGTTAATGAGCCGGCAGTGGGTCTGCCTTTGCCTATCGAATCGGTTGTAGTGATCGAAGACAGTTTTCTGGCGATTGTTGTACTCGTCATCGATGTGGAGGCTCCTAACGTACCGGTCGTTTCAGGTTTGACCGGCGCTACTTTGACGCCGAGTGTGTCGCGCACTTCAAACGTAAGCACACAGGCGGCCACAATCACAATACCCCCCAAACCCATTATCACTGGTCCGACATAAGTCAGATTATGAAGATGTTGTTTAGTGTCCGGATCTATTGTCGACACTATTGTTCCGTTTTCTAATTTAATTTCATCGACAGCTAATGGCTCAGCAAAGAATCCGACGACAGACATAACTGTACCCAATACTAATAACACTATACCCCCGCTCAGCGCTTTTAATGCAATACAGAAGCAGTGCCAGGTGCACCTAAGCCGAGGCTCGTCATCTTTATTTTTTTCGTTATCTTTATCTTTGTCGGCGTTTTCTCTGTGCGCCGGATGTGGATAAAACTCATGCGGGTGTTGACCCGCAAACTGTGCGAATTTTTTGTCGGCGTCGGGTCCTAAAGTTGACAAAGAATGCGGTGCTGGTGAGTATGGTCTGCCTGCCTGGAGTCCAGGTAAATGTGAAGGAGTTCTCGGTCTACCTTTATATGAGGTGGGCGGTACTAATGGTCCCGACACTCGTCCAGTGGTCTGTTGTTGGCGTAGTTGTCGTCCGATTACTGCCGCACTGTTCATAATAATCAATTATAATACAAATGGTATTGAATTCTCATTTGAAGTAATCATTTGTGTGTTTATTCTGTCGGCACTGACTTCAGGCAAGCATTTCATTGGATTAAATGTTTTCAACGAATTTATTAATTTGTTTGAGAATTAGTTCACAAGCAGTTCCATTGCATTCCATTAATGGTAATAATAATGATAATAATTTAGTATTTCATCCATTCATCCACTAATTCATAGTTAGTTGTCATAACTCGTGCTCTCATTTGGATATTTAAACACTACGTTATTAGAGTCCACAGTTTAGAGACTTATTACTACAGTTTTTAGTAATAATCAGAGTAATGATAGACAGAGAATAATTGGCTATATTTGTGTCATTCATTTAATGTATGAACAATCAAATCAATATATTCCGGATCGCATAACATTCCGCATAAATTCAATTCAATTCAATAATAATAAGAATATCATAGTATGATAGTATGATAGTATCATGGTAATGGCAATTGTAATAATATTGATCTAAACTTTTCAATAATTTTTTCAATAATTCATCTCATCATTGGATTCAATTCATCGCAACTATGGATCAATGGATTCAATGTATTCTTCAAATTGTAATCTAATAGTAAAGATTGGTTCGGCGTTTAGTTTATAGGCTAATAGATTAAGATTAATTTATTAGATTTAATTATTAGACTAATTCTAAACAGTTGGTAGCAATTGTGTGCTGTGTCTCAGAGCACATACTCTTTGCTAAAGAAATGGTGAGACAACTTATTTATAATTAAAGTGCAATTAACGTGCGTTTACTGTCTTCGCAGATATGTTTTGCTGGTGTTGTGTCAATGGTGTCAATACCACTACTGCTATACTACTAATAGCAATACTAAGACTATACTACTTTCGTATTGGATTTCTAAGCATAACAGCAATCAATAGTATCTCAAATATTAAGTCAAGTGAGAGAAAAGTTGGAGAAAAGTGAGAGAAATGAAGAAATGAAGAGAAAATTCTTATTCAAAAAGAAATCTCCAAAACATAAGCCATAGTAAGAGAAGTAACGGTTGCAGTGAATGTCGTTTATTAATATTGAATGAAATATTCGTTCATTCGTTTCGGTGCACTACTGGTGTACTACAGGATATTCAATATATTACTCAATATATTACTGTATATATCGTATATATGATTTCTACGAGTCTAATGTATATATTTGTGGTCAATATATTATTCTACCTCATAATGGCCTCGCAATTAAATGTTGAAACAGTTGTACAACTGTTCTCTTCTGCTGTTTAGTTCACCACAACTAGTTTTATACAGAATTGAGAGCATTTTTGGAGCATCTCTTTTGCAACAAAACCGGCTCTCAATCAATGATCTGATATTAATATTTCAAAAATAATATTAAATTTGAAATTTCAAATCTTTTGGCGGATGTTCTCACAATTGGATCCAATAATTAAGCAAAGAGTAGAATAACGGATCTCATGAGCACTGGTTTTCGAGTCACGTCCACAATGACTGCATCTGAGGAGTGGATAAGAAGTCCATAAGAAGAAGAATATAATATAGAATTGAATTGAAAAATATTTGCTTTAATTAGGCGTTGAATTAGAAATAAGTGGGAAAAAGAGTAATATTAGTGAATATAAGGAAGAATTATGAAATATAGATAATTAAGAGACCAATAGATTTATAGATTTATATATAAGAGGAATGAAAGTGAGTGAAGATTAGAAAAGTTACTGAAAAGGAAAAGGGATTAGACATGAAATGTTGTGATCAGTGCTGATGCCAGTGATGTCATTAATGTTTGCCATTGCTTTTGATTAACAATAGAGACACTAATAAGTAATGGTTTTGTCACTTAACATAAATGAAGACAAAAATCAATTTATATATAATTTGTTCTTTAATTTGTAGTTCACTTTCACTTGAGTTACTTGAGTTTAATTTACTCGAAACACGAATTTTCAATTTGCACTCATCTTTCAAATACTTGACACACATTTCAATATATAAAGAATTAGTTGATCACTGATTCAGAGATTTAGCAAAACTAATGATAGTAATGATAGCAGTCATAACTGGACTCTTCTTCACTGGTAATCAGCACTCGAGTGAAAGATTTTGGTTTTGCCACTAATTGCTTGATATGAGTAAACCAATTGGTCTTACCTTTGTTTGGCCAGCATTTCATACTTGGGTTTAGGAACCGTTGAGGCGATTAAAATTTGATTAAGTTATCCCTTAGTGTATACTACGAACACATGAGGCATACAATCCTTTCCAACAAATGAAACTCATTTTATCTCGAAGTCAGACACTCTTCGCCGACACATTCACAATAAGACTAAAGGAAAAGCGCTATATTTCCAGTCGTTTGGAGTATATGTGAAAAATTTATAACTATTTTTTGAGCACAAGATATCAAACAAGTTGTCGAAGTGTTTGGTCGACAGTCGACTCAACTATTTGGTCGACTGATATGACTAACAAACTAACGGCTCATTAAATGCAATACACAGTTATCGTTGAATTCACATCAAAATATCTTTGCATTTCAGTCAATATAATGTATATATATAGGGATGGAATTGGAAGGCAAGAGAGAAATGGTGTTCCATCTATTTGGACAGTACTATGAGTTTATGTTTGTGTTCGAAGCAGAGCTGTGAGAGCTGTGAGCTGTGAGAGCGCCCGACATATCAGACATGCTCTCAATGAAAGCAATGGCTCTCATTCTCGAACCGATCGATTTTGACGCATTAATTGTGATCAGGAGCTCAGACTCAGTCAGGACTGGCACTGGAAGCGCTGTCACCCAACAAGAATAGTAAAAGTCGACTATTCAACCAATGCATCCTTTTGCCAGTTCCTGATGTAGGCGCTCCCCCGGACTCATCACTCGCCGTCATTCAGTGGCTGAACAGTGTATTCCACTATTCTTACGGTTTATTACAGCTGTTCTCTGCTTTAATCTATTGCCAGCTCTTCATTTGGTGTCATTTATCCGTTCGTCAAAACCATCATTTGGTTTGTTTTGAGCCAAAAACACATTTAGTCTACATATTAGGGATGTATTGTCTCTCATCCCAAACCATTTTGATATGATTTCGCAATAAAGATAACAATTATTGTATTTGAGTGTCTTTTACATTGTTTTTGTGGCAAAACTAGACCTTTGACCGATCAAAACAACTCTTCAGTACTTAAAGCCCGTCAAACACATTGAGTAACACATTAGACATTAGACACTGTCCTCTAATTGAAGCTTTATTTTAGATCATATGAACACTGAGACCAAAGTTAGTCTTTTCTCAGAATTAATATATTGAATGAACTGTCAAACAGAGTATAATAATCGCCTCTTTTTGTTTGGATGTATTGAACAACTTATTGTCATCCGAATCGTTCGGACGAAGAATTCGTTTTAATCAAACTCTTCTCTACAACTTTTGATCTCAAGTTTGGCAGTCCTTAAGAGTGGAAAGAATTGTAAGGAATTGGAAGGCATTTGAAAGCAATGGATAGCAAACAAAAGCGGAAAAATAAAACAAAGTGAACCCAAAAACATACGTTAGAGTAGAGTATTGAGAGATTAATAACTTTTGAGATACTTTTTCGTTCATAACGTTTCACTATTAGTCAATTCGATGGAGAATTGGTTCGTCTATTGCTCCACATTTTTGGAATGAAGTGAAGCCGCGCCCATACATTGCTGACTAAGTTTGGGCACACATACATCCATAGCCTATCCATAGCATCGGAGCTCTTCAGAGCCTCATTTCTTTTTGGAAAATAATAGATAAGTTCACAACTTATACATTGAAAATAATCTTTTCTTCTCCGGCTATAAGAAGAGGATATTTGTTGAAAAGATATTTAAGATGAGTGGAAGAGCACTGCAGTCGAAAGTATCCATAGAAAGGGCAGATAAGAATCAAAAATTCCTTTTTTATAATAAATTCCTTTTTGTGAAGAATATTCTTATTGAAAGAATCGGGTAATATATTAGTGTTCACTTGTAATCAGTGACGCAAATGATTTTATTAGAGAAAAGTATAAAATCATTTTAATATTGTATTTGATATAATATATTGGAGGCTAACGATTCTGTTCTTTGCCATTCTGTGACAAACAACCACATAAAACGACTGCCAATTTATGTCTTGAGCCCAGGGTTTGCGAAATCGCATGGAATAGAGAAGTAGTCTCTGGGTTTTGAAATAAAACCATTTCTTTCTTTCTTTATTTGGTATTCATTTATTCGATTGAATTTCTGACTGACATATAATAAGAGAGTAAGAAATATGTCGATAATATGTTATTCCTTATGAATAGCTTTTATCTTAAATCATTCAACGAAACCATGTCTTAGATTGCAATCAATGCTTGTTTGCTATTGTCTTCCAAAAAGTCTTTCCTTTTCTCTCTTTGTGTGACTCGTTTTGATCAGTCATTTGTTTGAATAGTTATTAATCGAAATTCATTGGAGTTTCAAAAAAAGATAAATAAATTGAAGGAAAAATGTATTAAATATATTAAAGCAAACGATTCATGAAATTATAATAATTTTTGGGACAAAGAAAAAGCAATTGTTTTTATTAAACAAATAAAAGAAAAGACATTAGTTATAGAATTATAGATAAATACTTATAAATAGTGTCAACAGATATTCAAATATCACATAAATTCATAATAAATACAAATTGTTTTAAAACATAAAAATTTGTAACATTTTTATCATCTGAGAGGTCTGTCCGACCGATTATTGACTGTTTTTATTAGCGATTAATTTGTTAGACAAAGTATTTGAGTCCACAAACAACCATAAATTTTTCAATAAATAATTCTGAGTCCAATACAGCGATATGAGCCGCCCGTCCTATCAGTGCGTTTGCATTACTGGCCAGAGAGTGATGAACGTCATAACGAATTAATTTAATACTAGATTTACTCATTAATGGATGTAATAAATTGTTAACCATTTCCCGATAGGCTATACCTAACAAAAGAGAGTCAATGAAAAACATTAGACAAACCAATAGAAGAGTCTTAAGAATCAAAGAAAAGAGTTTAAGAAAAACTAATTTCAAAGACAAGACTGAGTCAACAAAACAACCAAAACGAAGACTACATCCAAATAAAAGGCAATTAATTTTAATTATTAGGTGAAACAAATGCTACCATTTTTGACCATTTCTGCCACTACTGTCCAAACATTGTATATAAGAAGTTATGGTCTGTTTTGCGCTACTCTTTTGAAAATAATTCCATTTAACTGTGATTTAACACTTGAGTTACGCACAGACTATACTCTCTCTCTCTCTCTCGCCTTGGTTTTATCATAAAACTTTTATGCTTGTTAAATCAAATAATGTTTCTTGATTAAA
>JAQIXD010001759.1:0-13217 GCA_034699985.1 Minunthozetes semirufus | reverse complement strand
GAGAGAGAGAGAGAGAGAGAGAGAGAGAGAGAGAGAGAGAGAGAGTCTGGATGTGAAAGCTATTTTTGAAGCCATCAACTCCAGGTCTCAGAGTTTATATGAGCTTTTAAACCAAAATTTATTAGATTTGCTCTAAAAAGTGACACTAAATGGAAATAATGTAAGAATATTTGCGAGAATAACGTTATAAATATTATTTTGAGTCTATTTTATTGCACTCTTCGCCATAGGATTCAACAAAAACTAAAACAGATTTTGGGTTAGAGAGAGAGAGAGAGACCTCAATAAGTTCTTAGGAAAGCATTTAATAAATGTTTTTTATTTGGAAAATAAATTAATAACTTTTGCGGTGAGACTCATAAACAGTGACAAAACGGATTCACTGGAAATTATTTTAATGAATTTCAATATGAATTCACTTCCAATGAAAACATAGTTCAAGCGTTTAATCAAATGAATAATCAAAAGAATAGATTAATTTTATAAATAAAAACATTAAAAATCATTTTCAGAATTGAAGGACAGACATCCCTTTCATTTTCGAAGGATTGGATTCTTGAGATGCGAAAAGTCTTTGAGGAAATATCAACAAATCATTTACTCCTTTAGAGTTCGGAAATTCCTGAAAGTATTCTAAAGTTCTTAACATTTTTTTCCGCTAAAAGCCTATGACATGCGAACCCATCCGTCCTATGAATTGCTTTCTAAGTATAGAATTATTTGGAATGCATTTGAAATATTGAATTAAAGGCAAAAAATAAATAATAACTATTATTTACTCACAATTAACAAACATTTTCTCAGTGTTTAATGTATTTGAATAGAAATCACTTCGACTTTATTCAAGTTTTTAGTCGACTCTCGAAAAAATTTTAATCGAAATTATTATTTAAGTAATGGTTTGAAGTCGTCTTTTGGAGGGACTGTTGACCCTTTGAATTGAAGAGTGAGAGAAAAAGGAAATATCTTTTACTCTCAGGTCAGACACTTTGGAATTTTAAGGACTCAAAAGTCAAGATTCAAATAAACGATAAAACAAAATAAAAATTATAATAAAACGAAAATATCTGAGAAAAGTTGAATTCTGTGCGAACTCACAGACGACTAATAGATTCTTAAGTATTAGCACCTCATATATGGCAGAGGACTTTCACTTTAGAGCTTTTCCAATCGAGTTTAGAGTTGAATACTTGGTTGGGTCCAGTAGTTACCACTTTAATGGACAGCATTGATAATCTAAATTTACAGTAACATGAATTACATAACAAACAGAACAGGTTTTTATCACTTTTGCCACTTTTTATCGAAATAATTGTCGAAAATTTCATTCATTTTTTTTCTTTTATTCACATTTCAGACAATTTTCAGTTGTTTTGATTAAAACATAAAAAGACTGATTTCAATGATTTGAATGCTTTTCATTAAAAATAATTCATTTATTGATATTATTTAAAATTTAATATAATTTTATTTTATTTTATTGTACTTTAGATTAATTATAAAAAAAACTTTATAATAATAATAATAAAATTAAAACAATATATTTATATAAATAAATAAGTTATAGATTTTTTGGCGATCTATGGACCGATTGATTGTTAATTAGATTCCATAGAAAATACTAATTAATTAGAGAAATGTCTGTTTAAGAGATATGTATTTGTTTGGCTCTATTGATGATTTGGTTGAGGTCTATCCTCTCCGGAAAGTTTTGCAATAATTTCATGTTTGTTGCGAAATCACCACTCATTAAGTCGTCCCGAAGAAGACTATTATTGGAAGTAAACACAAAACATATTTAAAATTATATCGTAATTCAATTAAGAGTTCCTTTGAGTGAAGACTCACCAAATCATTGCACAACAGGTCTGTAGAAGAAAATTGAATCGCTTTTCGTCGGCAAACAAGAAATCCCAAAGACGTAATACATCTGATATTAGAGTACAAACCTTTAAAATTGTTTGAATAAAGTAAAGCAAATAATAGTATACCAATACCTGGAAGTGGAAACTCTTGGGATAACAAAAGAGTTATCCAACGGAATGCATAATAATGTGGTTTTATTGCCTGAACTAAAGTGATTCTGTGGCACAAATCATTGTCTTCTTTCGTTAAAAGACTTGTCAGTCGAGTCATTAGACTTACAATACCTGAGGACAGACATCAAATCATTTATTCCTCAATATTTTCAAAGAAAAAGATTTTTGAATAAAATAATTGAAAAGAATTTAGAAAACATTAGAAAACAGAATAATAGCAATAAATGAGAGAAAGTTATTGAAAATGAATTTTTCGAATGAATTTCTATTAATATTTGGTATTCGATAAGAATTCAAATTAATTAACAAACAATTCATTGAAATATAATTTATATGATTTTTAATGTATTTTTAATTTTCATTAAATTCTTTTGGTTCTCAAAAAAGGGATAAACAATAGAAATGATATGATTTGACACTGACTTCAAAAAATATGAATTCATTTGACTATTGAAAGACCTTTTGAATAAGCCTTCAATTAATAAGAGATTTAAGAAAAGGATAAAATAAAAACTAATTTTTCATTTGATTATATTTTTAGCTCAAATTAAAACAAGAGTTAATGAAACGCAAAGATGTCATGAAATTATAATCACTTTTAATGTCTTATTTTATCGATATATTTATGCAATCAGTGAACTCAAGACTTGAATTTTAAATACTCAATGAATGACAAACCAGTCAAAGACAGCCTCTTATTAATTCAAAAAAGTTATCAAAAGAATTTTAAATCACATTTTTTTTCATTTGATTTGAGTTTCATTGATCTCAATATTAATAACAATTATCCAGAAATTCATTTCAATTATTCATCAAAAGTGAGATTCACTTTTGGCTTAAGGATAGGATTAGACATTAATTGGCTCTGAGTTTAGAACTGTTTCACTCTTTACAAATAAATTGTTTAAAATCAGAGTTAAATCTCTGGTAATGAAAATATTTTTGAGATTTTCATAAAAATTTCCTAATTTTCAGTTCAATTAAATTAAGACTAAATGACTGACCGGTTGAGTGATCGGAATCTGCGTGACTGTTGTATATGTCTCTGATTTCACTCATGAGAGATGTGAAGCACCAAAAGGTGTCGGCTTCTGAATGGTCTGATTATATGAAAGCATTTTATTATTAATGAAAAATAATTTGATGGATAGAAGACATACCACACCATCCATCGTGAGTGTCATTTGCAAAGACATAATAAATTGGTCCAATAATCTCATTCATCCCCTGAACATATCCCTGACCGGGATTTAGTTTGGCGTAAATGAACAGAACTCTGGCAACGATTTGCCTGTTTTTACAAATAAATTAATAATTAAACGAATTATTATTGAAAGGGAATACCAGTGAAATTCCTGTCCGTTTGGGTTTTTTGGTGTTTCGTAGTCATCATCGGTGTCATCAAATTTATTAGTCTTTTTATGATTGTCTCTGATTTCTGTGGCTCCGAATCGATTACGAATAACATCAATACTATAGGCTTTGCTGGCGGTCCGGCCTTCAATTCAATCAAAATATTAGTTCAAAAATAATACAAATATTTGTCAAATCATTGCTCAGAATAAACGAAATTCAATACCGATTACATCACAAGACGTGGATTCTGTGCTGAATGTCTTTGCGATTCTTTGTTGAAAAAATGAAATATCGGGGTAAAGACGTCTCACATCTTTGTATATTTGAGATAATACATCGTTATCACGAAACACATTCTTCCAATGGCTGTTTGGAGCTGTGTTTAAGGGCTAACAATAAAGTAATTAAATAATTATTAGACAAAATAGAAGAAAATGAATATTAAATTAATATTAAAGTATCAAAATGTACTGAAATGTACTAAAATGTACATGGTCATCTGGTGATTGAGCGCTATTCTCGTCTCCTATTATTAATTCAGAGACAAATTGATGATAGAGTTTGCGTTTCTCTTCTAAATGACATTTCCATTGACTTCGATCTGATGGCAAATATCCCAAAAGTATCTAAAAGTGTTGACAAAAATATCTATTACTTTAAGCACTTTTACTCTCATTTCCAATAAATTAAATCTTTTATGGAAGTGATCAGTGATTTTGCAAATTTTTAATCAAATGTTTGTCATTAGTTTAAAGAGTGCTTACTTTCCAGACCAATGATCGGATGTGTTTCTGGTCGTCAGGACAGCCGACTTCGAAACAGAGCTGACGCAAACCAATTGTGTCTATTATCTGATTGTTGTCTTCGATGTCATTATTTAACAATTCGTTGAATTTCAAGAGTCTGTCAAAAGTATTATAAAATTAATTATTAATATTACGACAAAATTTTAATCAAATAATTGACGACAAAATCACTTTTAATATCTGTTTTGATTGAAAACAAATTCAGTTCAAAATGTTATCATAATTTAGATCTCAATATTGATAATAGTTTTCAATTAAGAGATCTCATTGTTTTAATTGTTTCGGTTTATTATAATTATAATAATATTTAGTCAAAAATAAAACTGAAATATCGATGAATACTATGACTGAACTGAAGAAAATAATTAATTAAATAAACGATTGGATTAATTGAATTATTTCAAAGTAAACAAAAGCTCTAATTCTGGTGATAAACCAGTTGTGAGTTTCTATTGACATAAATCAAGAACACTTCAACTTTGGATTTATATCAAAACACAATTTAAACAAATATTATCCAAAATTATTGTCCAAATTAAGTGTTTATTTGAATTGAAAGTAAGAATTCGTGAAAATAAGTAAAAATTAAAATTAGAGCTCAAAAAGTGTAATCAGATTTAAAACACACCTCTGTTTATATAGACTCGAAGCCATACTTTCCTCTGAAGTGAATCTATTGAAGGCTTTTCCTAATGAAAACTCAAACCAAAAGTTGTCTAAACTTTTTTGCATTCAATACAATGAGTGGTTCTTATCTTCACTTTTGGAGTTTGCGTTCAAACCATTTCTGAATCCTTTTTTGTATAAATCTTTTGGCAGACATTCACTAAAACTAATGCCACAAATATTTTGATTACAAAACACTTTATTTTTTTATATTAAATATTTTATTTCATATCAAATATTAGTCTTTTGTTATATAACTTATATTTCTATTATTCGTATCCAATAATAGATAAGGTTTTTAATTACAACTTTCATCAATCAATTGCCAGACCTTTTGAAATCAATTTCTGAAATCACTATTTTTTGAATGAAATATCCGCTGATTTCCGCTTAAATATAGTTTTGATAAAACATTTATTTAAATAAATTTATTGTTTTATATGTTATTGAAGACTATCTCTCGTTATGTCACTGGAAGACCCGTTTTTTGTTGTTAGAGAGTATGTATTGATTTCAATACAAAAACAATTTATTGACTTATTTTTCAAAATCAATTTAATAGCGAAGTATTGAACGCATTAACCAAATGTCGCAATTATTTTGAACGTTGGACTGACTTCGAAGACGACCCAAACGCTGGAACTAAAGAGGAGTTGGAGTGGACCACAACCGAACTCAGAAACGGCTTACGAAGTATTGAATGGGATTTAGAAGACTTGGAGGAAACGATTGGAATCGTTGAAAGTAATCCAAAAAAGTTTAAGTTAGAGGAAACTGAAATCAATATCAGAAGAAAATTCATTCAACAAACTAAAGAAGAGGTGAAATTCATGAGAGAAAAACTCTTCGACAGTAAAAACAAAGATAAAAAGATGTCATTCCGTGCGAGCACTTCATCTATTACTGGAACTTCTGCCAAATACACGCGTTTAGAGAATTCATATGATATGAGTCCCAATCGGAACAATGGTTCAGATGCAGGCATTACTGTCGATGAAAGTCATCTACTGAGACAACACCAACAGAAGATTCTTCAGTCACAAGACGATACTCTCGATAAACTTCGAAGTAGTGTCACTAATCTTAAGTCTATTAGTCATCAAATCGGGACAGAAGTGGACGAACACGCGGTGTATGTCTTCAATACTCGATATTTGATTAAATATTTGACTAAATATTGGTTTAATGTATAGAATGCTCGATGAGTTGGGAAACGAAATTGAAATAACCGATAATCGGTTGGACACTACACTCAAGAAAGTTGCCCGAGTTCTCCACCTTTCAAATGGTCAGTACTTATAAATAAATATTTAATGGCTTTCACTAAAAGAATGATTTGTTTGACAGATCGGCGCCAATATATGGCGATCGGAGTTTTAATTCTATTGATTATAATCATATTTTTGGTGGCATTTGTTTAAATGATTGGCATTTAATACATATCTTTCATCAAAAGCTTAACTATTTGTCTAATGTTTTACACCATTTAAGAGCTATATTTACAGATATTTACTCTTTGGTTAAGGATATTATCCCAAAATGTATTCCGATATTAGTCTGAAGTCATTCCAATTTTATCTAATTTTAGATTATATTTGAATCAAAACTAACTTTTATTTTATTTTTAATTATTTTAACAAAATTTTTGTACAAATATTTAATAAACGAAATGTTTGTTAACCTATCGATGACTTAGAGTTAAAATTTTGTTTTAAATACAAAAACATTTGAATTAAGAAATGAATTAAAAACTAACCTAAACTTAAGATCCATAAAATCCATTGAAAAAAGCCGACAATTGATGACCAAAGTCCAGTCCTATCTTCAATTAATTTAAGCAGTTCTTTGTCGTCATTAATAAACTGATCAATTATTTCAGATTTTAGTTTTTCAGACCAATATTTAGGTCGTCCTCCGTTTAAATGCAATAAACAGACGGAATGCATCTGTGGTTCAAAGGAATCAAACATTAAATTGAATCAAATGTCGAAAAACAGATTTGATTTCAAAATTAAAGACAAAATTAATTAAAACTTACAAAACGTTTGAAACTAAAAACAGTAGAATACTTGTCGTGCGATAGGATTATAGTTTGTTTTGATATTCTCAGCGGTTCTTTCACTTCTTGAATGAATGCCTTAACATTTTCAGTCCTTCTCTGTTCGCAGACTTCATCTAAAAGTATTCTAAATTTCTTATAGAGTTCTTCATATGATTTGTAGACATTAAAGTCAGACAACAAATCGGTGTAATCTCTAATAGACTTTGAATATTCCAGTTTAAGACGAGAGTCTAAATCTGTGTTATTCACTGGCAATGGTATGAATTGAGTGCCGGTTCTCTCTTTGAACTCATTTACCAAACGAAGTGATTCTTTTTCGATATAAGTTTCGGCGATTTTTTCGTTATTTTTTTCTAATTCAATGATTTTGTCGTTTAGTTTGACTTTAAGTACCGATAATTTTAATTCGTAAATGGTTTCAACCGTAAACTTTTGGCACTCTGTGTTGAATAGGTTGAGCGCTTCCTTATTTGCTTCGTCTAAAATGCGGGTCAAAAGTACCGGATTTCGAGGTTTAACGCGACTATAATTAGAATCAGTTATAATTTGAAACTTTTCGACAGCGCTTTCGATATATCTGTCGAAAGTGATTTCAATGGCTCTGTTATTATCCAACTGAAGACTCGACACTTGATTTTTAACAGATTTAGTCAGAGATTCTAAATATTGTTCGTAAACTGATTTGTCGACCAAATCACTAATTTTGTTAATATATTCGGATTTTATGTTTTTGAGGACATCTTTTGCTTTTTGCAAGAGTTCTGTCGTTAAAATTGGAAGTTCTATAGATTTGATCAATTGTTCGGATCTGATCTCCAACTCATGTAATACCTGAGAGCACTTCAGTTTGATTTTCTTTTCATTTATGTCTCGATTTCTATCGAATTGAATATTAATACTATTTTGCAAAGTATTCAAACCCTTAGAGAGGGGTTCCTCTAATCCGTGCAATAATTGACTTAAAAGATGTAGAGTTCGTGAGAGAGTAGTGTTATGCCATTCGTCCAAAATATTCACATTAATTGCATTATTGTTGTATTGATCGACAATAAGGACATTCATTTCCGCCTCATAGAACTTAAGGCAGTCCTCAATAGCTGTCTGTTGTAATCGAGTGACGAACGCATCCCAACGGTTGGGCACATCTGCAAGAGAGCCGTCATTCGCAGCGATAACTAGTATTTCCAAAAGTGCCGCCAATTCTACGCCAGAAATCGGTTTATTATTCTTTTCTTTGGGAACTATTTGTTGCAGAAGTTTTTTGAGGAGTTCCTCTCGTTCTAAGAGATACTCTTCTGTCAAATCACTGTCTTTAGCTTTTGAGAGGTCATTAAGGATATGCTTTCTGACGGCCGGAAGGAAGAGTGTGTGACAGTCCACTGACGTGAATATGTCTTTAAGACTTATGGCATATAAATCATTCTCTCGAGTGTGAGACTCCATCAGTCGAAGTAACCATTCTTTAGGTGACTCATCAATAGTGGTTTGAACAAAGTCTTGGACGACCCAAATAAGTGGCGGAAAACTAAGTAAATCTGCGTTGAATTCATTCGTCCACTTCTTGCGAGACATTTGAGATCGAAGTGCAAACAATTGGGTTCTTCGCGCTAAAAGTTCCAAATAATCGATGTCTGACTGATCGATGATTTTCACCGAATTATATAACAAATGTGAGGAAAGAAGTGTCGAAACCGCAAATATCTTCGCGTCGTAATTCTCCGACACATTATTTGCAGCGAAACCTTCGGTGTCTAAGAATATTGTCCACACTTTTTGACCCGAACTCAGTGTGAAAAGAGTCGGCTTTTAATTAAAAGATTAAAAAAATCAGAAAACATTTAAATAATAGACAAAATGATAGATACCTTTCCCCACATCCAAATACCCATTGTCTTCGGTCTAACGTCAGGCCCAACACCAAATCCATTAGATTTACCCATCAGTTGATTCATAAGAAAAGACTTTCCAGAATGGAATTTGCCGACCACTGCAACGGTGGCCACCGGTCCAACCAATCGATGTAAAAGCTATCAAACAGACAATTCAATGATCTATCAATTGATATAAAATGACAATAATCTAAAGTAAACCAAACCTTCACATTTTCTTCAACAATAACAAGCCTTTTGTGTTTTTCGTCGGGTCTGACCAATTGGATCGGCTTTTCAGGAAAAGAAGACTCAAAGTCATAAGATTTAGAGTCAGACGCAATTGTTTTCTCATCAAATTCATCAGTTTTTGATTGAAGATAATCAATGAACACAATTAAGACAATAATCAAAGAGTGACTGAATTTTATCATAATTTGTAAAAACGTTTTTAAAACAAAATCAGTTCAATGTTTTGAAATGTTTTGAAAGACAGCGCTTCACGACATTCAACACAAAACAAACTTCTATTCAATTATTACGTAATGTTTTTGTCACTCATTTCGTCATCTGATTAGACATTTAAATCTTCAAAGAATGATCTTCTCATCACAATCATTGTGAGCATACATTAAATATTGATAAATCATTAATAATTTGTCATTTTAATCTTCATTTATCACCTCTTCTCCGAATTCATTTTTCAATTTTCTATTATAATAAACTCTTATTCTTGCTTTTGATAAAAAGTTTAGAAGAAGAGGAGGAGTGAAATGTAATGATGTGATCATCAAAACTATTGTTGCTCTGGAGATGATTATAATGAAACAAATTTGTAGTAAACTTTAGACACAAATGCGATCTTTGGGTTAATTAAAGACTTAAATAATTGATTCAATTGAATCAAATTATAAGAACTCTTCCCAAATGTATCATTTATTTAACAAAACTTCGTCTGATATTTGAAGAGACATTAGTTTAGTTCTTTTCAATTAATGAATTAAACATAATTTGATGGATAGTTTCAGTAAATTAAAGATGAAGAATGTGACTGATTTGGTGGCCACCGGTTTCTTATTGGTTGCCGTCGTTTCGACATTTATTTTTGAAATCCAAAGTATAACTGATTTTATTGTTTTTTATTGTTTTTGAAATTTTAATAAAAATGTTTGTTATAGTTGTGTTACCGCACATCCATACGATTGATGTAACGGTTCAATACTTTCATACGAGTGCCGGTCTATTCATTATATTCAATATAATGTCAAACCTATATTACTTGATTACCACCGACAACACCACATCAGGTCTTCTCTTACCGTCTATTCTAAAGCCTAATTGGCGTTTCTGCCCGTCCTGTGAGGCCAACTCTCCTCCTCGTTCTTTTCACTGCCATATTTGTGACAAATGCGTACTGAAGAGAGACCATCACTGCGTGTTCAGTGGCTGTTGTATCGGTTATAAGAACTTTAGGTATAGTTTTAGACGAAAAACAAAAATATTTAAAACATTTATTTAATTATAGATATTATTACGGATTATTGGTTTACATATCGATTGGCGGACTTTACGCCACTCTATTGAATCAGTTCTTTATATGGGAAGCCTTAGGAGGTCTCAGTTGGATGACAGTACTGAACCACTTCCTTCCCTTTCCATTTTGGGTTTTCGGCAAAATCTCATTCCAAGTAATGATTTGGACGTTTATATCAATTATAGATTTTTGCGGCTTTTTGTTCGCGACGGCACTCCTCTACTATCACGGAATGCTTCTGATTAACAATCAGACCACTCATGAGAAGAACAAATGCATAACTCAATACAATTTAGGCGATTATAAGTCAAATATTATGGAAAATTTGGGACCAAATTGGTTGACTGCGATCCTATTGTCGCCAATAATTAGTTCTCCATTACCTCGAAATGGGATCGACTTTCCGACAGTCAAAGAAAAAGGACTCAATTCTAATAAATCGAAATAAAATTCATTTTATATTTTCATTGATTACACATTTCTTAACCGAAATCAGAGGTCAAGAGAAGCGAAAAGACATTAAATGTTTGTTATGTTATATAAGTATTACTACTAATGGAAAATGCGATCAAATAATCGGTTGATTTTCACTCAAATATCCCGTGTTTTGCAAAATTAATAATTATATTAAATTGAGGGCCGACTCCACACAACACGGATTCGATTAAAAGCACAAAAATCACAAATAAATATATAATAATAATAATGTTTTGCAAATCATTTCTATTGTTCTAAAAATAATTAATAAAAACATTAAATTAAAGAATCAAAGAATGGACTCAAATATGAACAGAAAATAAACTCGAAATTTGTTTTGAATATAAATTACTTAAAATTTGTTAAAATAATTGTCGAAAAAAGTGTCAAAAATACAAATGAGTTGTAAAAGCGGTTCATATATTGGTTTCAAATGAATGTATAAATAAAAGAGAAAATTAATCTCAAACTAAAACTCAGATCAGATACGACTGCAATCCGATGCAGTTCTGAAGAGATGATCGCTTATCTCCGGCCACGACCACGATTTCTTCCTCTACCACCTCCGCGGCCACGTCCTTGATTTCCACCTCTACCTCTTTGGTAACCGCGGCCTCTGTTCTGATATCCTGTATTTGAGGAATTATTATCCGTTTGGGTGTTGGGCTGAGACTCGATGGAAGGCGTTGTTTCTGTTGTAATTGTTGGGGGATTTGATTCAGAGGTTTTATCGGAGGCCTCAGTCAACTGCTCAGCAATTTCTTCAGTTTTATTTTCTAATGATTTGACGCAAAACAATACAAATAATATTTAATTCAAATAAAAATTTATTAAAAATTAAAAAACAAATCAAAAGAAGACTCAAAATATAACTAAAATTCAGTCTCTTTTATATCTAACCTTCCGTTTGTGGAACAATTTCTTTCTCTTCTTTAGCTTTTTCATTGGTTTCTGCATTTTGTTCACAAATATTGTCTTTTGTTTCAATTTTGACTCCATTTTCGGTCTTTTCATTTGTTTCGATAGAATTCTCGTTCGCTTTATTCTGTTCCTTATTCTGTTCTTTATTCTGTTCTTTAGTCGTGTCTTCGTTTGCATTTGTATTTTGATTGTCGGAACCCTTTTTGTCATTTTCTTCTTTTTTGATCCGCTCTTCTTCAGCGGCATTGAATTTATTCAAGTGCTCATCGGTGTGGCAATGATCAAAGCGGGCGCTCTTGTCTTTTAAGAACACATTACACACCTCTGGAAATATAATTTAATAATTGATTTAATTTGGAAATAATATATCGAATATTATTTGTCTCAAACTTACGGCAAACGTATCCAAAGACGGCCAACAAATACTTTTCTTGAGAAGAATCGATGTCCAAATTCTTCGTTTTGTCGTCATCTGATTTAGCGGCAGACGTTTCAATCGGATATTCCTATCAAACGATAGATTAAAAATTGAATAAAAATACAAAACGAAGATAAAAACATACCTTCTTTTCAAGAGATTCGGCGGCCTTTTGGGCCAAATCGTGTTGTTGTCTCTGAAAGTAATTAAAACAAATTATCCATTAATTTGGTTACGAATAACAAAATATAAAACTAATTTTAGATTAAATCTATCTTTAGGATAGATTTAAAGGACAAATCTGTGAAAAAATAAATAAATTAAACGACAATTTAATGAAATCAATGAAATCGCGAGCTTTTGGTTCTTTTTTCAGTAAATATAAAACAAATAAATATTTTGAGCAAAAAAATTCAACTTTAGATCAATATTAAAGTGAGACAAATATTACAAGAATTGTCTTCTATTGTCATTTAATAATTAGTTCTTGTAATTCACGGCACAAATTATAATTAAATTTCAAAGTAATTCAAATCGGAGTTCCATTAATTCAAAGAGATTTCAATTTATGAAATCAATAATCGATCGAATAGTTGTCAATATATTGTCATTTGAGTTGTTTATCGTTTTATTCATTTTAGTCATCAATTCCTCAAATGAGAGAATTGCAAAACAATCGATTGTTTTTGGTTTGAGTGAACGGTTTTCACTATAATATTCAGAATTTCTCATAAGTTTGTCACTTGTGATGATCGCCAGCCCTTCGCTGATGTTTACAATCAAACTAAAGTCAAAAGTTTTGTTCGTATTTAAGCAATAAATACGAAAATTCATTCATTGATTGATTGCATCAATTGTTTGCAAATGAAGGCAAAGAAGGGCAGAAGGGCTGGCATTTATGCATTGCTGAGTCCAATGTCGACGGTATCGACAGATCTTATTCTATTTGGGAATTCCTTTCTGGAAAATAAGTGATACACATATTATCATCAATTAAATAGTTGTTTGCAATTAAGTCTTAATTAAGATAATCTTATTATAAGATAATAAATATTTCATTAAAATAAATA
>JAQIXD010001758.1:0-13218 GCA_034699985.1 Minunthozetes semirufus | reverse complement strand
CCCCCTGAGCTCGACTCGGAAAAATCCCTCCCCTAATCCCCCCTGAGGCCGGAGACCTTCGACATCACTGATATTAACCAATATATGTATATATTTTAGTAATTTGACTGAATTATGGACTTTAAAAATATACCTATTTTTGCGCGAATATATGCTATAGTTATAGTTATTTTGTCTTTAAGGAGATGTCAGCTGTTATTTCTCACAAAAAAATTTCATTCATATGAATCACCTTAACATTAATGCCATTTATGATAACCCGGAGCCCAACTGTAAGCAATTTTCATATATTGTTTGTAAGAGTAGTTCAGACAATAATAAAGAAATTCTCCGTTTGAGTGATAATATGAAATGATTGAGAAATGTACCACAATTTGTATTATTATTAAAAGTTAAGATCATTTCAATTAACAATGAATTCAATTAAATTTATAACATTTAATAACTTTATATTTATAGCTCTATAACTGTAAAGATTATTTCAATTTGAAAAATTCATCAGAAATAAGCAAACAGAGGAACCTCTTATTCAAAGCTATTCTTTTTTTATTGAAAACAAATGTAGAATATATTGAAAAGATTTAAAGATTGTTACAAACTTTACCAGAATATTGTTTCAAATATAGAAGGGTTACCTTCACTTTGATTTAAAGCAGACACCTTTGAATTGATGAAAAACAGTGTTAACTAACTATTAAATGCTGAATGTGTTAGTTATTTGTTAGATCAAAGTTCAGTTGTATTGCATTTGTGTATATATTGTACGCAATTAATGTTTTCTCTTTGTTTGCGATTTGATTGCTTTCAAAAGCATTTCTGTCGACCTTTAGATGCGTTTATATTATAATCACTGAATATATGCCATAAAATTTCATTAAAAATGTTTCGATTAATAATTACTCGAAAATTTCGAATCAAAAATAATGATGACTTTCAGCTAATATAAGAAAAATATAAGAGATTTCATCAGATATTTCTTTCCTCTAACGGACACCAAATGCATATTTTAGTTTATTAGACAATCATTAAGCTCTTCATCATCATTGCTGAACACATAACGTAGTTCTTCACAATTTTTATCGATAAACACACGTTTGAAGTATTTTTTCCTAATTTTCAAATAAATTCAATTTAGAAATAATTCCAAACATTTTTTTGAATCTATTTTTTACCGAATATTTGAGTGAAAAAAATGTATTAAAATATTAATTACTTTCGAATATATTTTCAGTTAAAATATTTTTGGAAAAAGCAAAAGAAGATTTTGAGAAGAAATGGAGTACCCCCTCCTCCAACACAGCATCACTCGATGACTATGATCGCATCAAAACATTAGGCACCGGCTCTTTTGGTCGGGTAATGTTAGTACAGCGCAAACAGGGCAGTGAGTCCGGCAAATACTTCGCTATGAAAATATTAGACAAACAAAAAGTAAGCACTTCTTTGAGTAAAGATCTCTTTATTGTTGATAATTAATGGATTAATTGATGGTCAGGTCGTAAAACTGAAACAAGTGGAACACACCTTAAATGAAAAACGAATATTACATGCGGTTGACTTCCCATTCCTGGTTCATTTAGATGCACACTTTAAGGTATAACCCTTTTTATTACTATTAATAAATTTAATGAATTTTTATATAAATTCGTTATTATTTTGAAATCAATTCAATGAAAAGCAATTATTTTTGTTTGATTTGAGTTTTTAATTGATTTTATGATTTGTTTACTCATTTATACTGATTTGAAATGATTTGGATTCATTCAGGATAATAGTAATCTATATATGGTTATGGACTATGTTCCGGGAGGGGAACTCTTTTCCCATTTAAGACGTATAGGAAAGTTTAGGTACTGTTAAGCCTTTTGTCTGTTTTAAGCTCAAAGGCAGCCACTATTCCAGTCTTCACTTTTCTGTCTCTTTGTTTCTTCCGTTTTGTTCTTCTAATAACTGATCAGAAAAAATGTAAAATCTTTTAAAGTGTTAACGAATTGATGAAAATGTGACGCAAATTGATGTCACTTTTGTTTGTGTTTCAAATGTATTGTCATTTGTCTGATGTGTTTGACATCTTGTTGTCTCGCTTTTTGTGATTTGTAGGACAATTCCTATTTATATATGGTTCTCGAGTACGTTCCCGGAGGAGAAATGTTTTCACACCTTAGGAAAAGTGGAAGATTTAGGTAATTCTTAACCATTCATAACCTAATTGTCCACTCTTTTCACTTTCACTCTTTCATATCGATTTGTTGGTCTTATGCCTGTGCTTTGAGCTCTTATTTATCACTCATTAATTGAATTTATTGTCAAATAACTAACACTTTGTTCTTATTGATGAACAGTGAACAGGCGGCGCGATTTTATGCCGCACAAATCGTCTTAGCGTTTGAATACTTGCATTATTTAGATCTCATTTATCGGGACTTAAAACCCGAAAACCTACTGATCGATCAACAGGGATATATCAAGGTATGTACCCAAGACCAACACCTCTCCCCTATTCACAAATCTATTCTATGTTTAGGTAACAGATTTTGGTTTCGCCAAACGAGTCAAAGGCAGGACATGGACTCTATGTGGAACTCCCGAATATTTAGCGCCAGAAATTATTCTGAGCAAAGTATGTGTTCTTATCTCTTATTTAATTGATTTTTAACTAATATTTTGTTTAAATTTCTTTTCTTTGACGAAAGGGTTATAATAAAGCCGTCGGTAAGCAATCGTTTGACACTAACTTTGAATTTGTATTTATTTTAATCTCTAATAAATGGTTGTATTCAACAGATTGGTGGGCATTGGGTGTACTTATCTATGAGATGGCAGCGGGTTATCCTCCATTCTTCGCGGATCAGCCCATCCAAATTTATGAGAAGATAGTGTCCGGAAAAGTTCGCTTTCCCTCGCATTTTAGCTCAGAATTGAAGGAATTATTGCGAAATCTATTGCAAGTTGACTTAACTAAACGATACGGTAATCTTAAGAACGGCGTCAATGATATCAAAAACCACCGATGGTTTAGTTCCACCGATTGGATCGCAGTCTACCAGAAAAAGGTTTGTTTTGATATCACTTGAATTGCGCTTCAAATCAAATAACTATTTACAGAGGATTTCCTTCAATACTAACTCAAACACTAATAGCTTTCGTCCAAAAACTAATTATTTGTTTTTTATTTGAATTTTTATTTTGCATGAAATCAATGCGTTTTCCACTAATTAACTAATTTTGCACTAAAAAACTCATTCATTTGGCACTGACTCACATTCACTCCCATTGACTCACTTGCACTGACACTCGCACTGACCTTCCGATGACTCCATACTTAATGCATGCCTTGATTGACACCTCAGTTGCCTCGAGTACCGCTCGTTCCCAAACTAACTCATAGCGGAGACACTCGTCATTTCGAACAATACGAAGAACTTCCCAAATCTGTATTCAATCGACGAAATGTCGAAAATACTTTTACTGAAGAATTCCGAGACTTTTAGTCAATATTTAAACAGAATTTGTAAATAGTTTTCTTTTGCCATTTCTCTCATCCATGGCTTTAATGGCCAAATAGGTTGAGGCGCCGTTTCTGCCCAAATGTAAAGGTCCGGGCGATACCTCTAACTTTGATGACTATGAAGAGGAAACTCTGCGCATATCCAGCACTGAAAAGTGTGCGAAAGAATTCAGTGATTTTTAAGAATTAATTAATTAAACAAATAAGTCATAAGTCATACAATAATTGATAATTTCCTTCAAACTGTTGGCTCATCTCAAGAGATATTTTCATTCATTTGTCGATCGAATCCATCAATCAATTGAAGTGCAAAACAAGACATTCGGATTCGATTGGTTTGACTCAAGACATAAGACATTTGCTATCATTTGGAAGAAGACTTTTGAATAACTATTCAATTATTAATAATAATAATTAATAATAAAATAGTAGAGAATATAATGAATACAAAAGAATATAATAATAATAATTAAATGAAAGATATATAAGAAAACTAATCATCAAAGTAGTGAACAGAACAGCAAAGATATCGCTCATCCAACTGTTCAGTTGTTACCATCGATTACATCACCTTTTGGTGCAATTCTTTACTTTTGAATTATTGCTTAAAAAACGTTTAAACCATTTGTTTGAAGCAAATCTGGAAAACTAATTGAAAACTCATTTTCTGCTCCAAAACAAACAATTATATGATTTTTATTATGCATTTTTGGACAGTGATTGAGTGCCACTTCTTCTGTAAATAGTGATAATTATAATTCTAGACTCTATGGTCGGCAGCAAACCATCAAAACCATACAAAAACCCATTTATTATATGAATTATTGAATTTAGTTTACAAAAGGAATGGTTAGGGATATAAACACTTTCATCAATTCTAGTCGTTTAGTAGGGATTTTGCAGAACTTATTTAATTAAATAAATTAATAATTAAATTGTAATTAACTGTAAGTCCTTTTAATAATAATAATTAATAACAATTTTCAATTAATTAACAATTAATACACTTTAATATATATATATATATATATATATATAATGGAGTTTATTATACTTTAATAGATGTCAATAGACTTGTCTTATATTTAAATTAATTCTTTTTATGATTTGGTTTTGGTTTTTGTCGTTCAATATCTTTGGGATCGCATGAAATGATTGTCTGCATTCCGATGTCATCACCAATAGATCACAATCTCTTAAATAAATAGGAATTATGGGTTTATCCGAATATTTAGTGTTTCCTCCGATCAGGAATATAGCGGTTGATCCCAGACTTAAGCTAAAGAGTGGCGCAGTTTTGTTTGGCTCTGAGTGATCGGAATGCGGACAAAGCGTTGAGTCGTTTCGATAGTAATTGATAAGACCGGCCTCTCCTTTGAATGAATCAAATCCTAGAGACCGACTCACGTATGAACTCAAATGTTTGAGCAAAAGAGGAACAGGACTTTGAAGCGAATCATTGTATAGCTTTGAATCCCAGTCGTAGTGATAACCAAAACTAATCCATCGAAGATTCGAGTCTTCAATATCTTTGTTTGGGGGCAGAGATATGTTTGCCCTCAAGTTATGACTTTCACTGAAAGGCAATTCTTTCAACAGATAATTGAACCACTTTTCTGATGACTCTTCCTTTAGAATCTGTGGAATCACAAGAAGTCCCTCAACGTCTTCGATGGCGTAAACTTTCCACTCATTTATGTCACGAAAATCACTTTTAATGGGATTTTCAATAGTTTTTAAATCCAAAGATATTTCTCGAAAATCGTTTCCTTCTTTTGTTTGAAATACTTTTGAAAAATCAATTATTTTATTGTTTTTCTCTGAATTTAAATATTTATTGTTTTTATAAAACTTGAAAACAGGTTTGAAATTATCGGTCTTTTCCTCGGAATCACACATTTTGTGGACGATTTTTAATGCGATCGAAGACTTAATTCAATCGATTAAACAATCGATGAAATTAACCAAACATTTCTTCAATAAAATGTTTGCTCAAAAAATTCAATTGACGTTTGAGTTAATATTCTTGGAATACAAATCCAAATCAAATTCTTATGGATTATTACAAAAAATGGATGTAATTCTTTTAAGAGTAGTGTTCGTCGATTCTAATATTAAAATTAATGGTAAAAGACATCAAATGAAGGATTAGTATTGGGTTTAAAACATTCATTGAGTATTGGAGTGACTTACCATTTATTATCTCTTGTAGTGTCAACAAAACAATATGTTGTGGAAGTGTTTTCCACATTCATTATGACTTGAAAAGCATGTCATGACTGATGAGTAGCGCTGCGGCGGATCTTATCTTAACTAATAATAAATGCGATTTTCAGAACCAAAACAATGAGTTTCGGAAAAATGTTTGTACAGCGCATGCGTTCTCTCCATTCACTGCTTTCTTCACAACATTTGAACAAAAAAATAAATAAATATTTATTTATTATTTGAAATAATCATTGATTTAATCAAAAGATGAGCGGAGGAGTCTATGGCGGAGGTATTAATTGTGTCATTACTTATACCAAATTTCATTCAATGATATTTTATAGACGAAGTCGGAGCTCTAGTCTTCGATGTCGGACATTACTCTTTTAGAGGGGGATATGCCGGCGAAGACTCGCCGAAGACGGAAATCCCGACTATGGTCGGTGTCATCAATGAATTGGTCGAATCAAATACAATGGATATCGACGGACAGCAGAATAGGTGCCAAAAAAAGTATTTCATAGACACGACATCGATCCACAGTCCGCGAAAGGGAATGGAAATGACCACTTTCTTGAAGGACGGAATGAGTCAGTCATTGCAATCATATCTGACATCAAATCATTAATTATTTATTTTTTAATTAAATTTCGAAAAATAGTCGAAGACTGGGATCTGTTTGAAAATATAATGGATTACGTCTATAAAAAGCACTTAAAGTCAGACTCTGTCTTACATCCGGTCCTCTTTTCTGAATCTCCTGTGAGTCACAAATAATTAATTAATTTTGAATTAATTTAAACATATTTTTGTTGAAAAAGTGGAACATTAGAGCGAAAAGAGAAAAGATAACTGAAATCATGTTTGAAAAGTACGGAATTCCGGCCTTCTTTTTGGCCAAAAATGCCGTTTTGGCCGCATTTGCGAACGGAAGGGCCACCGGTATTGTATTGGATTCGGGTTCGAGTCAGACGTCTGCTGTTCCCGTTCACGACGGATATGTCATACAACAGGCAATAGTGAAGTCTCCTTTGGCCGGAGATTTCATTACAATGCAGTGCAGAAACTATTTCGAAGAACATGGCGTTGAAGTGGTTCCATATTATGCTGTCGGCACCAAAGAAGTGGTTAAAGAGGGAGAGCCCGCAAAATGGACTCGAAAAACAACTATTCCTACCGACGGTCTCACAAAGTCGTGGATGAATTATATGGTTAAGGAAACCCTTCAAGACTTTCAGGCATCAGCTCTTCAAGTGAGTGACTCTCCTTATGATAAGGAAACGGCTGATAGTATGCCAACCGTTCACTACGAGTTCCCAAATGGATATAACAATGACTTCAGTTCTGAACGCTTTCTAATACCGGAAGCGCTTTTCGATACTTCAAATATCAAAGGAATCAGTACTTCAGTGATGGGAATGTCACAAATCGTTACCACAAGCGTTGGAATGTGTGATATCGATATCAGACCATCACTTTATGGGTCAGTGATTGTCACGGGAGGCAATACTCTCATTCAGGGCTTTACTGATCGCCTTAACAGAGATTTATCGACTAAAACACCGCCAGTGAGTCAAACAGTCAACCATTGATTGTTTGCTTTGATTTCAATTATTTATTAATTGTTTATTCTTTGTCTCAGAGTATGAGACTTAAAGTCTTGAGCACAAACACCACCGCTGAGAGACGATACGGGGCGTGGATTGGAGGCTCTATTCTGGCGTCTCTTGTAATTGAAATATAAATCTTTCAAATAATTGTCATTAATTTGTATCAATTTTAGGGAACATTTCAACAAATGTGGATCTCTAAGCAGGAGTACGAAGAGGGCGGCAAATCACAGGTCGACCGCAAGTGTCCATAAATTTCATCAAATTTTTCTAAACTTTTAAAATCTTTTTCTTTCATTAAATGTTTTAAATTATTTTCATTTAAAATAAACTTTTAATCAAATCTTAGAATTAATGCTTTTTTTCAAATGTTTAATAAATCATTAAACGATTCTTCAATACATTTAACTAATCGTTAGTGTTTTTTAACTCAAATCTCAATTGGTTTTGGTTTTGTTGAACTTTCTGTATCGACATTACCTCCACTTAAATTTAAAAACAGTATAAACTTTGGATGGCGAGTCTGGTACGACCTCTGTATCATTAGTGTTGTAAAATTCACTAACAATTGTAAGATTTGAAAGAGAATTGTAAGGTTTAAATATCTGATAATTATTGAACATACAGTCAATTTTACAACACTAAAGATACGAAGTCGTACTAAACTGGTCATCCAAAGTATAAACGCTTAACAAATGTAAGTTTTAGAAATGACTGACCATTAAAGTGGTCATTAAATTGATGATTGATCTGCATATTTGTCAAAATGTTTTTGAAAACTATGAGCTATAATAGACTTATATTTATAACTGTGAACGACGTGAGGGTCATTTTAATCAATTTCAAAGAGTAGTTTATTTGAGTTTTATCTATAAAATAGTTGAAAATCAAAAGATAACTCAAAGTTAGAGATATATTAATTTGAACTTAAATGAACTCAAAAGAACTCAAATTAACTCAAATTATATTTAAAATGAATCAATTCTTTACTCAAATTTTTTGAATGAAATTTTTAATGAATGAAAAAATTATTGAAAAATAGTTTTGTTTTTTATAATAAAAATTTAATGAATGAAAAAATAGTGATATTTTTGAGGAAAACTTTAGTCAATAATAACGTGTTTTGTTTGACGTGGAATACAAACAATTTGTTATCACTTTTTGAACTTTAGTCACAAAATCCTATCAAATATTTTGATTATATTTTTAATATTGAAATATTGAATGACAAACAAATCATTAGCTATTAATTGAATTGACATCATTTGAGACCACAATTAAAATAATGTTAAACACGGGGTAAGTATTTTCATGTCTATTGCCTTATAATCAATTGAATATAATTTTGAAATGAATGACAAATAAATTGAAAAATTCAATAATTAATAGAATATTTGCCGGAAAAACAGTTTTCATAAGCGGCGGCAGTCGTGGTATCGGGAAAGCCATCGCTTTGAAAGTAGCCAAAGACGGCGCTAATGTAGTGATCGCAGCAAAGACTACTGAAGCGCATCCAAAACTTGAGGGAACCATTTTCACGGCCGCCAAAGAAGGTATTACAAGAAATGATTCATAACTATTGCAAGCTTTTTAGCATTTATTCGGTCTTATAGTCGAATCTCTTGGAGGACACTGTCTTCCTATTCAATGTGACCTAAGAGATGAAGAGTCGGTCCGCAATGCTTTCGAAAAGACTGTCCAACAGTTTGGAGGATTGGATGTGTTGGTCAATAACGCCAGTGCTATCAGTTTGACAGGTATTTGAGACTCAATCGGTTCCAACATTTGTTTAATTGATATTAAAACGAAAGGAACGGAAGAGACAACTATGAAAAGATTCGATTTAATGCATTCGGTGAACACGAGGGGCACTTTCATGGCATCCAAATACGCAATCAATCATTTGAAGAAGAGCTCGAACCCACATATTCTCAATTTGAGTCCACCCCTTGAAATGGATCCCAAATGGTTCCAGAATCACGTGGCCTATACTATGGCTAAATACGGAATGTCAATGTGTGTTCTTGGAATGGCTCACGAACTAAAGGATTATGGCATTGCTGTCAATGCTCTTTGGCCACGAACTGCCATTTGGACGGCAGCCATGGCTATGTTGGGCGGAGGATCTCAAGAGACAGCAGAGAAATGCAGAAAACCCGAAATAATAGCTGACTCCGCGTATGCCATACTTTCAAAGAACTCAAAGTCATTTACCGGAAACTTCTGTATCGATGAGGACATACTCATCAATGAAGGCGTCAAAGATTTAGATCAATACGCTGTCAAACCCGGAAGTGCTCTTCTATTGGACTTTTTCATTCCAGAATCGCAAACAAAAAAAGGCGATAATGTTTTGAATTTGTCGACAATTAATCCTCAAACAAACAGTTCTTCGGATAAACAAAGTGTTTCCAAAACCGACAAAATTTTCGAAGGAATCAAATCAATGATTAACGAAGACTTGAAAAAAGAAATAAACGCTGTCCTCGCGTTTGTGGTCTCCGGTCAGAGTTGGGTTATTGACGCCCACAGCTCTCGTCCTCTAAAAGTAGCCAAAGAGGAGATAAGTACCGCTGACGTGACCCTAACCACAGACGATCAAACTTTTGAGAAGATGGCTGAGGGAGAACTCAAGGCTACGAACGCTTTTATGTCCGGAAAACTCAAAATTAAGGGAAATATTGCGGTTGCGATGAAAGCAGAGAAACTCTTCACTAAATTGAAACCAAAATTATAGTAAAGGACTAAAATCCAGTCAATTGTCTCTCCTTTTGCTTAATGGGAACGGATTTTCAATATTTCTTTATTATTAAGTTTTCACTTCAATTATGTCTCAAATCTTTGTATCAATTTTTATACACAAATTAACCACAAATACAATCAACGGTTAAATAATATTTCGTTAATTAGTTTTTATAAAAATTTTTCTTAAGAATACAACCAATGGTTAAGACCTGGAGTTAAGCCATTGTTTTGTTTTGAACTCAATTTTAAGAAAATTAAAAATAATTTTTTATTTGAATTTTGTCTTCATTTGAAACTTAATATCTCTTAACTACCAAACAGTTATCCATTGAATCCTTAATTATCTCTAATATTAGTATAACTTTAAGCGTTATAGGAGTTTAAGATCAAACTTAAGACTCTCTAAGAATTTAGATCTGACTCTAAAATAATTTAACAAATTCTAACTTCGATTATATTATTGTTTTATTTTGGGATTTTTTAAAAATTGTTTGAAAACTTGAGTTTAATTACTTCTATAGGAAGGGTGTCGTCACACATCACATCAACAGTGGGTCTCTTCTTTAGGTATCTTCTAAATAGAACCTAAAGATTGTTCCTTTAAAGCAAACAATTTTGCCTTAAAATATGTTTTATAAAGTTTTTGTCAAAATTGTAAATTTTGGTACCATTTGGTAATTCCTGGTTTTTATAAAATTAAATTTAATAATTGGGTTTTAATGAATAGCTCGAGTGGCTCAGCCCTGTAGTTAAGGCCATTGTTTATTTGAAACTCAATTTAAAGAAAATAATTTTAAAATATTTTCTTTAATTTCTTATTTTAATTGTTTTTATTTCTCTGAATATTGTCCTCAATTTGAGGTTTAATTCAAATTAATTAAAAAATACAGAATAAGACTATAATGGAAATACCACTACTAATGATTGTCTCAATACTTTTAAGAGAGTTTGTGCCTAAAGTTATAAAAGAATTTCAAATAATTGATAAAATATTTGATACAAAATTCATTGGTTAACAAAAAAAGAAAAAAAATCAAAAGTGAAATCTTTTTCCTTTGAAATAATTAGAGTTATTTTTAATACAACTTTTTTCAAACGACAGTATAATTGGGAAAATGTTATAATTTGATTGTCAGTGGAATAGCCTAAGGGTTTGTCGACTCAAAGCATATTTTAATGAATTTTTCCATGAATTGCGAGAAAGTTGTAAAGCGTTTGTCAATCGAATAAGCCTTCAGAGCCTTCAGACATAACAGATTGAGTGCATAATCCGTTAGTCAGCGCTCGACTCCTGTTTGTTGTCGTCATCGGCAAAGATGGCAACTTCTCAACTCTTTGACAGATACCGGAATTGACTCTTCTTCAGTATCAAGTTTTGGACCATTATTTCGTTGACTCCTCCGAAAGATACAAAATCTACTTAATCTTAAAATCTTAGACAACATTCCAATTAAATGTTTTAATGTCTCAAAAATCATAATCAAAGTAATGGTCCATAACTTAGAGAAGTTATCAATTTTATTGATTTTATTGATGTTTACAACGATATCATTACAGCAAACAAATAATGGTTTGTAGTAATCATTTCTAATAACTATTTCACTTATTTAACACATTTTAATACTTCACTACAAATGAATCAATTTGTTAGACCTTTAAATCCCATTCAATATATGAATGAATGACAGGGAATCAAAGGGAATGACAGCTGATTAACAGTTTACTCAATTCACTCTTTTAATTATTTTTTATCAATTAAATGACACCACTTTTCACACTCTTATCACTTTCACCTAAAACTCTATTTTTATTTACTTAAGTTTTTTAAAGAAAATTTCAAATAAATGATCGAATAATTCATTTTAAATAATTTTAAATGTTTTGTAAATAAATAAATTTATCGGTTTATCAGAAAAACAATTTTTCGACAAAAATATGATAAATGTTTTTCTATTTTATTGATATTTTGATTTAATTCGTTTAAATTAAATATAAATTTTAAATAATTTGTTTTATTCAATGAATTACATTATAATCTCGTTTTAATTAATATAAAAATATGCCAACGATTGGCAAACTTCTTAAGAGTTGAGACAAAATGATTTTAAATGAAAAATTTGTTTGAACTACATATAAGTGATGTAAACAAAATATTAACTTTAATTAATTTAAAAACTGATTCTTATAATTAGTGGAAACATTGGTTATTAAATGAATATACAATAAAATATTGTCTGCAGTGCTCATTGAAATCATTATGATATAATCAAATTGAGTTTAATATTAAATATTATTTATTGGTCTCCGAATTCATGTAATCATTGGATAAATTGAATATATTTTGAGGCAAAAAATTAATCATCAATTCCTCTGAATCTAATCTTAGGTTAGAAATTAGTGAAATCCAAATAAATTCTTATTCAAAAGCAGTCGATGTTTAGATGAAAGGATAGGCTATGCCATAGGCTATGGATTTCCTTAAATAACAAAATGATTTTTGCCGACATTCCAACTGATTTGACTCATTCCTAACTCACTTTAATTTTCATTGAATTTATTTATTTTTGATATCAATCGACAGTCATTTGAGTTATTTTTACAAATGTTAGTCAAAACTAATTAAAACTAAAATTTAATTTAATTTAATCATTAATATTGAGTTCAATATAAAAGTGATTATAATTTTCGACAAAATTTTGGTTTGATTTTTGAAAAGATTTCTTTTATACTAAATGTTTAAGTTTGAGCTAACATTTAATAGACTGACTCCGAAGAGAGTAATTCTGACATTTATTTGATTTGTGAAATCTTCGATCGAGTGCTCAAATTGAATGTAGTAATAGTGTGTCGACTCGTTTGACATAATTTTATGGCATATCTGTTGGCTGTGCTCTCAATCCTCTGCATCTTCTCTTCGATAGCTTTTGGGCAAAATATAATTTGAATGCAAATCGTAGACAAAATTCACTGCAAATATACCTCTCGTTTGACTTAAACTTGATATTAACAAATCAAAAATGAATATTATTTATTAGAAGAGCTCAGTTTTTTGTCCAAATTCTTATTCTTATTTATTCTTATTTTTTACGACGTTAACGAAGTTTCGGAGTATATAATCTGCTCTTGGTGCCCTCCCCCTCCCGCTAC